>SCLG01000334.1:99453-117769 GCA_004367875.1 Oikopleura albicans | reverse complement strand
TATTGAAAGTGAGGACTGTATTTAACAAATCTAAATATGGATTGTAAGTATTTATCCTTAATGATTAAGGCTTAATCTCTTAAGATATTGTAAATAAGTTCTTATAGGGAAATCATGGAGATTATTGTAGTGAACTTATTTCAAACTACAATATTCAATGCTTTTGCACAATCGATATTTCACATATATAAATGGAAATTTTGAAAAAAATGGATGAAATGCGAGCAATATTTAATTGCCGATATTTGAGAAAGTTTTGAGCGTTTATAATGAAGTGATATAGTACAGGTGTCATAACTACGACGTAACAATTCATTTCCTTAATGAATACAATATTGTATACATTTGTATATTGATGCACGAGAAAAATGGAACAAGTGAGCTACATATGTGTATTTGTTATTTTTTGTACACTAGGATTCCCAATTAAAAAAATGCAAGCTTTTCTTACTTGTCTTTTAACGAGTGTGTTACACAAAATTCGTCTATAAAAGACGTAATATCATTTTATAACATCCAAGACAGTACCCACAAAATATCGTTAGGGTATGAAAAATCAAGTACATTTGATCATATGATCTCTAGTTAAATTCAGATAGGGAAACAAAGAATTAAATTATTTTCCCGAGATTAATCTAAATATTGTTGGCAAGATTTTGACAGCGAAAATAAGATATGCCGTTATTTTTCAAAAAGCGAGTTGACAGGATGAAAATTATTGTTTTTCTAGAACTACATTTTAAAATTCGAAGACAATTTTTGGGTACCAGAGGTCGGCAGATTTTGTACATTTGTTCAACGTTAAACTCGGGAAACCTTTTAAGTACCCGAGGAAAGTGTATCAGAGGGTACGTTACCCGCGGGTAATGACACTCGGGTATGGAAGGGTAGGGTACACAATAAATTCATTTCTACCCACCCCTGCGAGCTTGCCCTCATGTTCCTGATGGATTAGAATGTAAAAGTGAACTGGCAGCTTTTTCATCTTTGTATACAATTAAATTACTGTAATTTGCTTGCTTTCGAATGGCACAGTTAAGGCCTCGAGCTTTGGCATAGCAAATAATATAACTAATATCATCTCGTCGCGTTTGGGTATCCGAAAACATGATATCATTATCTTCGGAAGCAATCAGATCATCGAGTTTACCCTTGAAATATTGCACCGAATCGCCCTCGGGCTTGCCCTCCTTAAGGTCAAGCTCATTTAGCTTTTTGATGCACTCGTCGAGTTGGAGATTTTTGTCCGTTAAAAACTGGACTTTGTTTTTGCCAATTGCGGGCCCACTTTCGTTCTTCTCCTCGTCCTCATCATTCTGTTGGTCACACTTTGTACGTCGAATATGATCCTCTTTACGACCCTGAATAAGAGCAAAAAAGTTACAGACATTGGGTATAAGGTAAATGGCTTAAAAATTATTTGACCTTATGTCCAACAAGCTTTTTTTGTTCTTTTGGAAAAAAATGGTCTTCATCCAAAAAGAAACGTAAAAAAGACATGATTTTAAAGATTTTTTTGCTACCCAAAAAACTGATTTGACCTTAGTGCAAAAAAACTGACTTCACCTGATACCGGCACAAATGAATGACCTTATAACCAACCCCTTTTGTGATTTTAAGGATTTTTTCCCAAAAAGCATGGTTCTCAAAAAAAAACTGACTTGACCTTAGTGCAAAAACTGACTTGACGTTATAACGGTCACACCTTGTGACCTTATAGCCAGGCCCCCTGTACGGTTTGATATATTTAAGCAAAATACCTCAATTATTTTTTTCAATCGTTTAAACTGCTTTTCGTCCGTGTGTGAAATCCACTGTTTATAAGTTTCATCAGCAGCATCCTCAAGAAAATCTTCAATGATATTTTCGGCTTCCATATAAGTATTATAAACATCAAACGAATACAGATCTGCGAGATTGTACCGTGTCTTGGTTAGCCGTTTATAAATCACTTCCGTCTTTTTAACATCGTCTCGAAACATTTCATAAATTTTGATGGCCTTTTCAGCTTGCTCAATTGCCCGACGCATTGCATTCGGTTTGGATTTTTTCAGGGCAAGCATATACCGCTGATAAATATAAAAAAATAATATATTATACAGTCCTTACTCCCATTACGGGCGCTCCCATTAGGGCCGTTTATCCCATTACGGCCGCTTTTTCTGTCAAAAAAGTGATTCTCCCATTACGGCCGCTTGTTATACGGCCGTAGTTTGGGGGTCAATAATTCTATAAGGGCCGTTTTTTCTTGGCGTAAGTCATTTATTTGTAGACNAAACGAATACAGATCTGCGAGATTGTACCGTGTCTTGGTTAGCCGTTTATAAATCACTTCCGTCTTTTTAACATCGTCTCGAAACATTTCATAAATTTTGATGGCCTTTTCAGCTTGCTCAATTGCCCGACGCATTGCATTCGGTTTGGATTTTTTCAGGGCAAGCATATACCGCTGAAAAATATAAAAAAATAATATATTATATAAGGAAATTTACATAAACATAGGCGTGTTAAAAAGGGTGTCCAAAAATATGAAGTACATACAGGCGGGGTTGGTTATAAGGTCAAGGTCAAAAAAACTGACTTGACCTTATAACCGACCCCATTTTTTTACATTTTTGCTGAATTTTTTCCAAAAAAAAAATGAACTGAGATCGCCAGCCGCCGTACTTTCGTAAATTGGCGACCAACATTTAAAAAAAACATCAATAAAATTGCGTGTATCCCACTCTCAAAAATCCTTGAAATCCTCAGCCGCCGTAGTAAGTGAAAAAAGACATGATTTATCTTGAAAAAAAAAACTGACTTGACCTTATAACGGCACAAATGGCTGACCTTATAACCAACCCCTCCTGTGAAAAAACTACAAGCAGTTAGTTATAACTTATAAGGCCTTATAAGTTATAACTATCTTAGAAAAGGTGGAAAAAAGACATGATTTTATGGGAAAATTTTGATTTGGCCATAATACTTTATAACCAACTATATTTCTCGCACTGTTTATTATAAGACATTGGCCAAAAATTCAAAAAGACATGATTTTTCATCCAAAAAAAACGTAAAAAGACATGATTTAAAAGATTTTTTCCCAAAAAGCATCCTACTCAAAAAAAAACTTACCTTAGTGCCTGAAAAACTGACTTGACCTTATAAAGGCACAAATGGCTGACCTTATAACCAAACCCCTGTAAATATATCAAGTATATACCTGATGAAGTGCAAACAATTCTTTCTCGACTTTGTCAGCATCTGTCTGATTTTTCAAAACCGCTTTATTGACCATTTCAATAGCCTTATTGAAAATTTCACCTGCCCGCTCAGCCCCCGCCATATCATTCACATTTTTACCGCTATCTTTATATTTCAGTTGACCTTGAATTTCCTTCTNACGGCCGCTTGTTATACGGCCGTAGTTTGGGGGTCAATAATTCTATAAGGGCCGTTTTTTCTTGGCGTAAGTCATTTATTTGTAGACATGTGTGTATTGAAATGGCTTACTTAACAAAACCAACTGAGATAGCTAAGATATTTTCCAAAAATTTTTGTCAAAAATAACCAATAATTAAAAAAAATCAAAAATAAACCCTTCGAATGCGAAACTGTCACATACATGATGGAATAGGTGGTAAAATTAACATTAAAAAGTTGTGTAAGCCATTTTTATATAAATTCGTCTCAAATTAACCCGATAAGGGGCCCTAATCCCATTACGGCCGCTTTTTTCGAGAACCGAAAACGGCCGTAATGGGAGTAAGGACTGTATAAGGAAATTTACATAAACATAAGCGTATTAAAAAGGGTGTCCAAAAGTATGAAGTACATACAGGCGGGGTTGATCATAAGGTCAAGGTCAAAAAAACTGACTTGACCTTAAATGCATTTTTGAAAACTGACTTGACCTTATAACCAACCCCATTTTGCTGAATTTTTTCCAAAAAAAAATGAACTGAGATCGCCAGCCGCCGTACTTTCGTAAATTGGCGACCAACATTTAAAAACAACATTAATAAAATTGCGTGTATCCCACTCTCAAAAATCCTTGAAATCCTCAGCCGCCGTAATAAGTGAAAAAAGACATGATTTATCTTGAAAACAAACTGACTTGACCTTAGTGCAAAAAACTGACTTGACCTTACGGCACAAATGGCTGACCTTATAACCAACCCCGCCTGTAAAAAAAACTACAAGCAGTTAGTTATAAGGCCTTATAACCATCTTAGAAAAGGTGGAAAAAAGACATGAGTTTATGGGAAAATTTTGATTTGGCCATAATACTTTATAACCAACTATATTTCTCGCACTGTTTATTATAAGACATTGGCCAAAAATTCAAAAAGACATGATTTTTCATCCAAAAAAACGTAAAAAGACATGATTTAAGGATAGGCATGACCCTACTTGGCGAAGAATTAAGACATTACGATTTTGTCATTTTCTTTTTGAATATGCGACCAATTAATTTGAAACTCGGCAAGTCCATTAAGACACGCTAGACAAACTATATAAAACACAAATCAAAATTATTCATCAACACATGTACCCCCCACGGCGTGTCAAAAAAGACCATTCTGCGGAGGTCCGCCGAGCTCCTAGGGCGCCGATCCTTAAGTTATCGATTTTTAATCTATATCAGCGTAAAGCGCACAGTCGACTCCATAGGAAACATATAATAGAAATTTAAAAAAAGTAAAAATTTATACAAAAAAGTCGATTTTTGTCGATTTTAGCCGATTTTTTCTCTCATTTTGCACTTTTTTTTACTTTCCGATGACAATTAAGGCATCAAAGGAAACGATATGCATATTATAATTGCATGCTCGTGTTGCTCCATGATGCTGCAGTATCAATGATAGCAAGAAAAAAATACATTTTTTTTTCGGGCGCGCCCTGGGACACTTTGGCGTGACGCGACATCCGTGATTTTTGCTAAAATTTGGGCATTTGTACCATTTTAAAGTTATAAATTGCGATTGTTTCAATGTGAAACTTTTTGTGTAGTGTCTTGGCGGACTGAAGATTATATAAACAATAAATTAAACCACAAACTGTTTAGCAACAAAAAAGTACATAGAGAAATACTCTAAAATACATTGAAAATATGGCTATTTTTCTAGTAAGTAAAATGCACATAATTTCTAGATTTTTTCGTTATTTTGGTCACATACGGACTTATTCATGTTACCAATAGTGCAAGTGGATATCCAAGTTTACTACCATGGCCATAAAAATTAGATTTACAGATATTGCTATTTTGAGTCATGACCATCCTTAAAAGATTTTTTCCCAAAAAGCATGCTACTCAAAAAAAAAAACTTACCTTAGTGCCTGAAAAACTGACTTGACCTTATAAAGGCACAAATGGCTGACCTTATAACCAACCCCTGTAAATATATCAAGTATATACCTGGTGAAGTGCAAATAATTCTTTCTCGACTTTGTCAGCATCTGTCTGATTTTTCAAAACCGCTTTATTGACCATTTCAATAGCCTTATTGAAAATTTCACCTGCCCGCTCAGCCCCTGCCATATCATTCACATTTTTACCGCTATCTTTATATTTCAGTTGACCTTGAATTTCCTTCTTTTCCTTGTTTGTTGCCCTCTGAAATTGGTCCCGGGCATTGTCGGATAAAAGGCGCGCGCGAGTTAAAACGTAATCAACCGGAATCACGCGCCGCTCATGAATGTTCATGCGGACAAAACGGTCTTCAAAGTTGGATTCGATACTTTTGACGCGCACATTGTAGATGATGGTTTCATTGGGCGGAATACGAGGCGGAAATCCGTGGGGACCGTACGCATACTCTGGCTGCACAATCACGTACGCCTTATGTTAAGATGTCAACAATATATGTAAATGTTACAGAGGGTCTGGTTATAAAGTCAGACCCAAAAAAATTGGCCTGACCTTAACTTATAACCACACACCCGTGTATAATTTCTGAAAAAAAAAAATTACAGAAAAAAAACACAAAACACAAAAAAAAAACTTCCAATATAGGGTCAAATTTCAACTTTTCGAATTTTTCAACTTCATATTCGGAATAAGTGATAAAAATCCTTTCTAATAAGTGGTCTCCCGTACCCGTAGGACGATTTTGTAATTTGACCCTTTTTGGCCCAATTAGGGGCAAATTTCAATTGTTCCAAATTTTCGGCTTCATATTCGGAATGAGTTATAAAAATCCTTTCGAATAAGGGGTCTACCGTCCCCGTACGATGAATCTGTAATTTGACCCCTTATATGGGTTATATGACCCCCTTAAACCAATAGGATTCAATTTTCAATTATTGGAAGAAAACAAATGTCTTTTTTGATGATCTAGCCAAAAACATTACAAAAATTAATTAGGAAGCCCATTTAAAAGCTCAGTAAAGTCCTGTTACTACGAAACAAATACAAATCTAAGCCTAGACACCCAACCTGTGAGCCTTTGCACATTTTCATCAGAGCCAACTCAAGGCCCCAGATTAAAGTTTGATCACCGATTCGACATTTTAGCGCGAAACCATCCCTTTCGACATTACCACGCGCGTAAGTATAATCAACGGGCTCCTTATTCAGTCCACTTTTCGTATACATAGCATAATGAAACGTCACAATAATATCTCTATTCATTTTTGCATTTGACTCAGCGTACGCTTCTTCGGCTGCATCCATTGCAATACCTAAAAAACATTTAGGTAATTAAAAAAATAAGTCCATTTCAGTCCAATTTTCAAATCAAAAAGACATGATTTCCAAGATTTTTTCTAAAAAACATGCTTCACAAAAAAATTGACTTGACCTTAGTGCAAAAAAGATGAATTGACCTTATAACCAGACCCCCTGTAATACCTTCATGTTTGTAAATAGCAGCAATGGTCGGACCGTGACCACTTTCGGTCATATTCTTTTGGATCAAAACGCCGCCATCCGTGTCGGGAATTTCGACCATATAATCATCGACCATAAACCGTTCAAACATGGCTTCCGAAGTTGTTATCGAAGAGGTCGGAAATAATAAACGACGCTCACGATTAGACTTCTCCCGCGTTACAATAAAATCCTCATTTTCATCATCTGTATCGCTAAAATCATATATTTCGGACAATTCGGACTCCATTTCTAAAATTAAATACGGTTCAACAATTTTGAATCTGAATATATGCAAATATAGTACAGGGGTGTTGATTATAAATTATGAAGGCAAGCCCTAAAAAACTAACATATTTTCTAGAAAAAATAACTATTTTTTAGTTAGCCACTTGGCGGCCGAGGAATATATGATATATCTTATACCCCTCGCCCGCCAAGTGGCTATCTAAATAATAGTTATTTTTTCTAGAAAATATGTTAATTTTTTAGGGCTTGCCCTCATAACTTATAATCAACACCCCTGTACCATATCTCCGAATAGGTCTCTGCCGTCAAAATAAAAGCAGTGGAAGTTATTCCGTAGCGTAAAGTTATTTTGAAAATTCTCTGATATTGAAATTCCATGTTCACTAAAATAGCCCTACATGACTTTTTTAGAATGTCACTGGATAATGAGCCTCGGAAAGGAACAGTTGTACAAATAGTGAGGTTTTTGATTATCAAAAACAGCGGCCCTAATTTTTATTTTGAGGAAGTTTTAATTTAACCCTAGACCGTCCAGTGGTATCAAATTTGATACCGCTGCTTTTTTCGATGTTTAATTATTCGCGAACATTGAACCATTGGATTTAAATTAAATTATGTCGTGAAATGGCTTTTATAGCGTTTTCTGGTGAAGTTAACTTTGTAAACAAACCGCGTTACTTTTATGAAGAAAATATTCGTACAGATTTTGTGCACAATCAAAAAAAATATAATTTCATTCCAAAATGAAGTCTTCTGGCTGAGAGTTAAAAGAATTGATAATTCGCTGTGCGAGTTTCGGGCCCAAACGTTGGCCTCTCTCTAGCGCGCCTTCGCCACGCGTAATTCGACTTTGACACAGTTTTTCAAAAAGTTCCTCTTCGTTATTCTCAATTTTTCGCATAGTCGTTGCAAAATCCGGTAAAATTTCAGTAACACTTCCCAGTTCGGGCTCATTTAACCCATCAATTGTTAGAAGCATTCTATGCCATGCCTTATTTGCAGTTTCCTAAACGAAGTTTCTTACTTTAATGAAAAATTAGTTTATATATAATAGTTTTTAAGCTTGCAAGCTTTATTTGACTATGCCCATAGTCTAGGGGCCAATTTTTTTCTAAAAATATCGTTAACTCTCAGGGGAAAGGACTTTTTGATACCCCGTAGGGGAAATTGTGTGCACGTATGCACACACATAAAAATTCATGTGATAATTCGCAATAATTCTCGTAAAACTGGTAAAGCCAAGTTGTAGAGCTTGTCAAACTACGTCGATCTGACTATTAAGAAATTGATTTGGGCCTCCAGGGCCCCCTAGAGAGCTGTTTGAAATATCCAACCTACGCAAGAACAATACCGCCAATGGAATTTTCTCGAAAAGTTAAGGGGGGGGTCAGCAATACCAATTCTGCGCTACGGGGCTCCTTATGCCTTAAATCGACGAAAAATCAAGTCGTGTACATAAATGCACACACTTCCCCCTACGAGTTAAAAAAAATTGTAAACCATGTTTTTAACCGAAACGGGACTTTGGTATAAAAATGTCTTGAGCTTTTGGTCGTGATTTTCTATTTATTACATATTATCATTTTAAAGCGTCGGTGATCTACAGTCCTTGATTCCAAAAGGGGCGCTTCCATTACGGCCGTTTATCCCATAACGGCCGCTTTTTTCCTCAAAAAAGTTATTATTCCATAACGGCCGTTTTTTATTAACGTATTGAAAAATAAGGCATTTCAATGCAAGTGTCAGAAATTAACGATTATATAACAAGACTGGCCCATAAGTAATGGAATAAGTCGTAAAATAAATATTTTAAAATTAAATAAGCCATTTTATTTCAATTTGTCCGAAATTAACAACATGAGGAGCCCTAATTCCATAACGGCCGTTTACCCCATAACGGCCGCTTTTTTCGAGAACCGAAAACGGCCGTTATGGAATCAAGGACTGTAGTTTGATTTGTAAGGTAAATTTAGAGTAAAATTGACGAATTAAAGAAAAACCATAAGAAAGTACCTTATCGACTATTCGCACTTTATCGGATATATCACCAATCTCTTTAGCGGATTTGGCCACCGTTTCAAGAATGGCTTTTATGGAACCGGATATAACTGTAGGTAAATCACGGTCAATTGACGTTTGTAAAATTAAATAAGTTCCATCAAGGTTGGCATTTGACAAATTAAATTTTAAGGACGGGTATGGCCCTCTGTGTACAAACATAGCGTGTCAGAAAAGTGTNTGCTTAAACAACTATAATGAGGACAATTTTAATTCAATAAATATAAACACAAAATGTAAATGAGTCATTTTCAGATGACTCTAGACTAGAATCTTTAGCCAGATAAAACCCAGAAGTTCATTGAAACCCGTTTTTTGGTATTGAACTAATAAAGGTTGGAGCAAAAATGTTAGGACCGGTACCATCGGAAGTACCGGTTTACCCTTGAAAACATGTCTTGGACATTTTAGAACTCTGAGAAAAATGTCAAAGGTTAAATTACAAAAATCCTTATACAGTCCTTGATTCCATAAGGGACGCTTCCATAACGTCCGCTTTTTCCTCAAAAAAAACGGCCGTTTACCCCATGACAGCCGCTTTTTTCTAGAACCGAAAAATGTATCTCAAAAAATGTATCTCGAAATTAAATCCATAACTTTTTTTGACTCGGGTAATACAATTGCATAATTTTACTGCGAAATTTTAACCCCAACATTTGTTAGTTCAATAATAATAACCGTTTGTCAATAACGTTCTTAGTTTTACCGCAGTCCGCCCGTAATGGTCTGGTCGGGTAAAAAACTACCAAAATGAAACGGATTTTTTTTTTGATCGCGCCATCTTTTTTGTTTTCTGCGTTTCTTACAAAAAATATTCAAAGTAATTGAATAATATTTAAAACCCGTCGCTTATTTTATAAGTTTCACAAAACGTAGTCAAGGAATCGAACTCGGATAAAGCTCCGGTATGAACCGCAATCGTATCTTCATGATAATATTTGTGTTCCATGAATAAATCATCATTTAAGTATGGTATCTTTCTGTGAATTTTTATCGTGCAAAACTCATTTTCAATCTGATCCGAAAAACATAATTTGGCCCCTTCGCAAAAATTTTTATCATTTTCCAGCTGTGGTTTATATTTTAATAAACCGGAACTGAGCTCAACACGACCGTAAGATAAGGAATGCTTTTCACTGTAAGCTTTCTTCATTTCTCGATCAAGACGCTTTTCAGCCTCATTTCGCTTCTTTTCTAAAGCTCGAGCTTTCCGTTCTTCGGCCGTTAACTTAGACATTCTTAATTTGATATACAAGTGTGAAAAAGACGGGGATACTACCGACACGATACTACCGACACGGTAGTTTAACTGCTGCGCGCCCGGATTTACTACCCCGTGGCGCGCCCGACTGCGCCTTTTGGCGCATTTTTCGTCGCTTCGCTTTAAATATAATTTTAATGTACGAAAATAATTCTTTGTGTATTTATAGACTTGTTTATAAAGTTTGGTGTTTATGAAATTGGTATCCGGCTTATATTTAAGCCAATAGACCGCTTTCCACGTGCGCTTTATTTTTTTAATTATCAGACTCAAAACACTCACAATCAAATTCGGAGAGGTGGTCTCCAAATTAATACTGTCTAGAATGGAACAGAAAATTTTTATGCCGATGATTTGGTTGACAGAAATGAACAAACTCGGTACAATATGATCCGGAATGAGTCCATTGTTTGAATAAAAAAAGTCGATCCTGAATACGTCAAACCATTAATAAATGAGACAGAAAAACTGAAAAAGTGCGCCAAAAGGCGCATCCGGGCGCGCAGCAGTTAAGACTAAATACAACTATATAACGGCCGTGTTTCATGAAAATGAACCAGTTAGATGCTCATCGGATGATTAAAAAAACAATTCAGCCTACAAAGCAAACAGTTCAGCCTAATTAATTTCAAATTGTTTTGAGATATGCAATGAGGATCTAACTGGTTCAGTTTCATAAAACACGGCCGTTATATACATATCAGGCCACTCGGAAAACAATTGAAACATTTTTTTCACAAATAAATACCCAAGATCATGGATGGGTAGATTATATACCGTATATAATATTGTTTACAAACTTAACTCTACGGGAAACCGATATAAAAGTTATTTCACGAAATGCATTTTATTATTATACACGTAATATTGGAAAATATCTGTCAATACGGTGTGGTCCAACAATTAATCAGACAGAGCAAATTTTTACACGCAGTTTTTATGCTGAAACATTATTAAACTGCGTGCGAAAATTTTCCCGGGCTGATTCGTTGTTGGACCAGACAGTAATTTTATGCGACAATTATTGGGCGACATTCTAATAAGGTCACGTTACTTAAAACATGTGATAGATTTTATTTCATCAGCACAATTAATATGGCAAGCATAAATATTATAACAATGACAGATTTAATACAACAGTCAATCAAAAAGAATATTTTTCTCTTGAATTCAATATCATTGGTCGACTCAATCCATTCGAGTAAGTTAGAAATAGCGCTTCTTTTTTCGCAGACTTCTGTATAATACGTATATTCATCTTCATCCGTTGAGTATTTAATGCTAGGAGCGGCGGAAGGTCGCGGAATTGGGCGACAGACTGTATTAATGTATTCAGATAATGAATCACGCGAGACGTACGTTTCTGGGCTAGAACAACATTTTTACTACAGGGGGCTCTGGTTATAAGGTCAAGCCCGAAAAAAATGACTTAACGGTTAAGTCATTTATTTAGTCTTAACCTTAATGCACTTCAAAAAATGACTTGACCTTATTACCATTTAAAATCTTTTTTCCTAAAATTTGATTTTCGCGAAAAAATTATGGTCTTCACTCTACAAAATGTTAAAAAAGACACTATTTTATAGAAAAAAGCGTAAAAAGACATGATTTCAAAGATTTTTTCCCAAAAAAAACTTCAAAAAAAAAATTGACTTGACCTTAGTGCAAGAAAAAATGACTTGACCTTAGTGCAAGAAAAAATGACTTGACCTTAGTGCAAAAAAGATGACTTGACCTTATAGCGGTCACCTTTTGTGACCTTATAACCAGACAGTTTAATATGCAAATGAAAATGTAGTGCTCAAATTTGTGTGCACCGTTGTGTGCACAGTTGAAAGAAAAAATTCCACAGCTTACCATTCATATTCATCAACAGTTATCCAGCCATTTTCTGATGACCTCGACCTGATCGCTCTTTTAGGAATCGGCCTTGATCGCTTTCTATGACTGAAAAATAATTTTAATCACATTAGCAGAGTTTGAACAAAAAAAATTAAATACAGACGGGGTTGGTTTTAACTTATACCAAATAAGGGTATACGAAGATAGTAAGGTCAAGGTTTAAAGCGCCCAATGGTACGAACAATGGTACGCCGACCATACAGTACGATGTACAATTACAGGGATTCTGCTTATAAGACCCAAAAAACTGACTTGACTTTAACGCACTAAAAAAACTGATTTACCTTATAATCACTCGAAAAATTGTACAAATACATGATTTTATAAAAAAAAAGTGAAAAAAGACATGAATTTATCAGAAAAAACTAACTTGACCTTAACGGTCACGGTATAAGACCTTATAACCAGATCCCCCTGTAGTCAATTTGATTAAAACCGTCGACATTATTATTTTTTGATAAATTAACCTGATATAATTTACCTGTACCTAATGTACATCGTGCGAAGTTAAACTGAGGAATCTGTTCGAAAACAATCGAATTTTTTGCCGCATTCCAGAATGTTTTGAAAATAGGGACATTCAGATGAAAACATTTACTCTGAAAATGACAAATGCTATTTTTTGTTGATACGAAATCAAATATTGAAGTACCCTCTGTAAATTTTAAATGTGTTTTCTCAGAATAATCAGTAAATAACAGGATTTTAGGTTATCTACCTACAATATATGATATATCCATTTTTAACATGTTATACTTCTGAACGCAACAGCTGGCCTAAAGGAAATGTCAAAAATGTCAAAATTTCTGATGAAATAGTTGAATATTTCCCATTTTTTTTTTACAAATCGAGAAATAAATCGAGAACCCAGACTGGAGGTCTTATTAACTCTCAGGGGGAAGGACTTTTTGATAACCCGTAAGGGAAAATTGTGTGCATATATGAACGCACTTAAAAATTCATAATAAATCGCAATAAATCAAGAAAAACGGGTAAAGCCAAGTTGTAGAGCTCGTCAAACTACGTCGATCTATTCAGAAATTGATTTGGGCCATCAGGGCCCCCTAGAGAGCTGTTTGAAATCTCCAACGTACGCAAAAAAATACCGTCCATGTAATTTTCTCGAAAAATTGAGGGGGGGGTCAGCAATACCAATTCTACCCTACGGGGCCTCCGTATGCCTTAAATCGACGAAAAACCAAATCGTATGCACACACTTCCCCCTACGAGTTAAGTCGCTTTAAGTTTGAGTGGTTGTGTTAGTACTAATAGTAAACAGGGGAACGCCAAGTAAGGGTAAGAGTGGAATTTCTTGGACGCTTTCTGTATATTTAACCTGAAAAGGCGCAGAAACTAAAGTAATTGGTCTATTTTTCCGGTAACAGTAAAAACAGTGGCAAGTGAAAACTTTGTATCCATACTTAGAGGCCGTTATAACAAACAAATTTATAACTTATAAGAATAAAAACATGTTTCAGATCTTTTAAAGGTTTTGCAGTTTTGCCAACGCGTCCTTCGATTTGATTTTTAACTCGTCGAGATAGTTTGTTAACGAAGTGATTTTTTCGCTGTCAGTTAAATGATCATCATCAAGCACATTGGAAAAAATCTCGCCAACAACTTCTATTTTGGCGCGTAGGGCGCGCTTGTCAAGCTGATTGCAAATTTGATTGTGGCTATCCTATAAGTAGGATGACACGTGGAAAATATAACCCCTAAATACATAACTTAGGTAACATAAGAGTTGAAGTCATAGTTATGACCTAAAATGCATAACAAAACTCAGAAGTGAAAAAAATCAGAAAAATTTTAGGAGTTGCCTAATTGTCTAATTCAACATGACATAATTTAACAAGGCGGTATCTTTTTGAGTTCTCTAAAAAGTTCGAAAAAAAGGTCCTTAACTCTTTTGAGGAGTTTTTGGGAACCCGTAGGGGATAATGTGTGTATATAAACACGCACTTAAAAATCACAATAAATCGCAATAATTAAAAAAAAACTGGTAAAGCTAAGTTGTAGAGCTTGTCAAACTACGTCGATCTGACAATTCAGAAATTGATTTGGGCCACCAGGGCCCCTAGAGAGGTGTTTGAAATCTCCAACCTACGCAAAAAAATTCCGTCAATGTAATTTTTCGAAAAGGGGCGGTCAGCAATAGCCGTTTTGCCCTAAGGGGCCTCGCATTAAATCGACGAAAAAAAAAACAAGTTGTGTGTCTATATACACGCACTTCCCCCTTGGAGTTAAAAAGTAAGATGACAAATTTTCAACATGTCACCCTCTACTTTCGATGACTACGTGACCAATCGTCAAAGTGTTCGATTAACGCTTTATAGTCCCACTGTGCGATGTTGCCATCTTTCGTCTTTTCATGTAACTTCCATGATCGCGGGTGAAAATCACGAAAAACGGTTTGAAGCTTCGTTTCTAGAATTTTACAGCGGTCTTTATGAAGAAGGATTTCGTCGTCTTTGTCGCCATTCAGCTCAATTTCACTTGCCAGTTTTTTCGTCATCGATCGGGCCTGAAATAAATATATGAAAACACAAATATTTATAAACATACAGGCGTTTTACGGTCAAGTAAACATACTAACTTGGCGGTAATTTAATTTTGAAATATGTGATATATGATTTGTCCATAAAATATTGTGTTAAAAGTTTCAGGTTATAACATCATCATTTGTGTTTACCATATCTAGTAAAATAATTTTGACTACAGTACTATACATATACAGGGGGTCTGGTTATAAGGTCAAGCCCCAAAAAATGTCTTCATCCAAAAAAAGCGTCCAAAAAAAGCGTAAAAAGACATGATTTCAAAGATTTTTTCCCAAAACACATACTTCAAAAAAAATTGGCTTGACCTTAGTGCTGGAAAAAATGACTTGACTTTAGTGCAAAAAAGATGACTTGACCTTATAGCGGTCACCTTTTGTGACCTTATAACCATACCCCCCTGTATTACCCGTGTTTTACCCGTGTCGTTCTAAACGTATATGTCGAGTTCTAAATTGAAACCCAAAAAAAGTGAAATAAGAAATGATTTCTATAAAAAAATTTATTACCCGTGTTTTACCCGTGTTTTACCCGTGTCGTTCTAAACGTATTTGTCTCGTTCTAAATTTACACCCAAAAAAGTGAAAAAGTTACCATGTACAATAAAATAATAGTTTATAGAAAATTATAAGTGTATAAATGTTTTAGAATAGATAAATCGGATACCATACAGTAGCAAAGTGCTGTTGCCTGAAATATTTTGGTTATGATGATACGAAGATATATATGCGGCATATAATATGCCTTTAGGAGAAGAACGACAGTTGGTCTCGATTAACAAAGAACCGTTATCTGAGTCATGGAAGTGCCTTAATATAAAGGGGTGGGTTATAAGGTCTTAAAGAAAAAGACCATATGGTCTTATAAGACCTTAAATGTATTTTCAAAAAAAAATCTCAAATCCTCAACTCACCTTTGATTTCTCTAATCCTACTTCGTTTTCGAGTCTGGCAATTGTGTCTTCCAACTCGAGCCGGCGCCTCACTTCGTCCTCAAGGGCTGCTTTGGCATTGGCGGGCTGCTTTGGCGAGGGTGAAAGTGGGATACGTCTTCGTTTTCGACACGAAATATTATCGGATTCGCCCGAGCTTTGCTCACTTGCCGCCGAGACGATCTCAACAGTTTTGTTTGGCGATCTGGAAGCTTCATACGACTCAAGGAAACGATTAAGCCAGACATAACTTCCAGCGAAACGGTCTGAAAACATTGTGTTTGTCATTTTGATAAAAAAAACGTTTGGGAAAAAAATGGAGTTTTCCACAAAAACAAGAAAAGACATGATTTATGTTGAAATAAGTTCACTCAAGCGACCCTATAACTACTAGAGTAGAAATAGTCTAGAAATAGTCTAGATAGAAATAGAAATAGCAGAAAAAATGGCTTCAAGTGGGTTGATTATAAGGTCAAGGTAAAAAACTGTCTTGACCTTAATGCACTTTGAAAAAAACTGACTTGACCTTGTAACCATCTGAAAAACTTTTCAACAAAAAGTTCTAAATTTTTTTACCCGTGTCGTTCTAAATGTATATGTCTCGTTCTAAATTTACACCCATAAAAAAGACATGAAAAGTTAAAAAAAGAAATGATTAATCTTTAAAAAACTGACTTGACCTTAGTGCAAAAAAAACTCCTTGACCTTAGTGCAAAAAACTGACTTGACCCTATAACGGCACAAATGGCTAACCTTATAACCAGCCCCCTGTAAGCTTCTAACGAATATTTTCAAAAATAGATTTTACCACCGATTGTTTTAACATAATTAATTAAAAGTATAAAAAAACACACATTTCTGTTTTATAACGGCACCATAAAAAAGACATGAAAAGTGAAAAAAAGAAATGATTTATCTTTAAAAAACTGACTTGACCTAAGTGCGAAAAAAACTACTTGACCTTAGTGCAAAAAACTGACTTGACCCTATAACGGCACAAATGGCTAACCTTATAACCAGCCCCCCTGTAAGCTTCTAACGAATATTTTCAAAAATAGATTTCACCACCGATTTTTTTAACATAATTAATTATAAGTATAAAAAATTTATATTGATATTATATTTTAATATCTTAAAATATTCAACTTAAGGTAAAGTTAACTTACCGTAGCCGAGTTCGCTCGAAATAATTCGAGCCTGGTCGATTATACTCGATTTTGTATGTTTACTTCGCAGGTCACATATTAGATCTGGATTTCTTTCGAGCCACGAAATCAAGTGGGTATCAAGTAAGGGAAACATAGAAGATCCCTTTTTTCGGCCGCGTTTTTTAGTGCCGCCAATCGTTGTATCTTGAGTTTCATCGGCAAGGGTCGACAATTCTTCGATTTCGATTTCCTCATTGTCGATTTCCTCAATCAGGGACTCTTCTTTAAATATTTGAACATGTAGATCATCTTCCCGTTCCTCCAGTGTAATGATTTTTTCGGCAATCAACTTGACAGNACTTGACCTTATTACCGTTTAAAAAAATTTAGCTAATATTTGATTTTCCCGAAAAAATTATGGTCTTCACTATACAAAATGTTAAAAAAAGACACTATTTTATAGAAAAAAAGTGTAAAAAGACATGATTTCAAAGATTTTTTCCTAAAACACATACTTCAAAAAAAAATTGACTTGACCTTAGTGCAAGAAAAAAATGACTTGACTTATAGCGGTCACCTTTTGTGACCTTATAACCAGACCCCCCTGTAAATGATCGTCATCATTGACCATGGTCAGTTATATTGACGAGTCATCCATGAGGGGGGTCTTCATCTCAAAAAAAGCTTTAAAAGATATGTATGATTTTAAAGATTTTTTTCAAAAGACATGCTTCTCAAAAAAAAACTGACTTGACCTTATAACGGTCCAAATGACTGACCTGATTACCAACCTCGCTGTACATTAATCTACATGTATACCTTGTAAGTTGATGAAAAACGATTCCGTGGTGGTTTTTGTCCACATTGGACGAGTATCGTTACATGATTTAACCTCATTGCTTTCCGATTTAACTTCTGATTTCTCAGATTTTGACCTTAACATTTCTAAACATACAAATACCTTAAGAAAGTGAGGACTCTGTTATGTGTACAAATTATATTTGGCAGTCATATGAAATTAAATCTTCGTGAAGAGAATACAAGTCATCGTATTTTTCCACTTGTACAATATTCTTCACCGACACAGATAATAGTTTTTGGTTTTCCAAAAAATGAATATTTCTGTGAAAAAAGTCGTCGAATCCAGCTTTAGCATTGAGACGCCGCAGCTGATGGCTATCTAATGGGTTTTCTTTGTTATGATAAAGGATCATTGCAATAAGAGTCATCAATGATATTAAATACGGTTGAATGATTTCGGCGTATGACTTCAATTTTGACAACTTTGATTTATTCACGTAATAAAGCTGCGTCCCGGACTCACCTGAATTATGAAATTAAAAATTATATCAATCC
>SCLG01000334.1:48154-86196 GCA_004367875.1 Oikopleura albicans | reverse complement strand
CTAGGAGACTTCATCAAAAGCGTCGCTACAATTAATTTAAAGCATATCCTGTAAATCAGATGTTCAAAATTGACCCCAGAAAATTACCTGGACCGTTTTCATCGACCAGCTCGCCAATCTCAGTAAGCACTTTCGATTTTGTCTGAACTTGGCCCTCCTGATTTGTACTCATATTGAACTTTTTGAGAACTTGCTCACGCATTTGCATCGCGTGCTTCTTTTTATCGGCGCGGGTGGCGCGCCGCGCTTCGGTGACGCGTTTGAAGACGATTTTATTGTCACGTAGTGCTATTTAATCATATTTAATTGATACTAACTCAAAGCGTTACAATCAGAGAGCCTTCATACGGTAAATATACTTTCAAACAGATAATTTGAAAAAAAACGCACCTTCTAGCGCTTCTTCGGCCAAGGATCCTATGTTGCCTTCGGCTGAGACATACTCCAATCGGTGCAGTTCGGGAACACAGCTATCCCCAATTAATTTCTGACTATCCAAATGACCTCGGCATAATCCGGCCAGTATTCGAAGGACAAAGGGCAATACCGGTTTGGCAAGTAAACTGGTCCATTCGTCCGAGTCGTAATTTTTATCGGCGGGCGTATTATCACGAAGATAGTCGACCGATTGCTGCGGCAAACCCCGTTTAAACATGATATCTTTCAAATGTTTCGCCCCGGGATTGTCCGGTTTGAGCCCCTTCAGAATATCACAAAATGATTCTAGATAAATGCGTTGCTGGTCGGAAGAGGAATTGTCGTACGATTTTAGGTCAGATAAAACCGAATCGAAGTGATTAATGAGCTGTTTAAGGGTTACAAATGTCTTCATCAAAAAAACGTAAAAAGCCATGATTTCAAAGATTTTTTTCCCAAAAAACATGCTGCACAAAAAAATTGACTTGACCTTAGTGCAAGAAAAAAATGACTTGACCTTAGTGCAAAACAGATGACTTGACCTTATAAAGGTCACCTTGTGACCTTATAACCAGACCCCCTTGTATAAAATTGTCTTCATTTTATTATAAAAATAACGAAATCGGTTCATTAAATTAATTGCACTCATCTTTTTGCACCGAAAATGAACTTGACCGAAAATGAACTTTTAATAATGATTTTGAATGTAAAAAGCTGTAAAACGGGACTTAAAAATGTTGGATTTGTAAACCTGCACTGTTCCATTAAAACCTCATCCCCAAAGGACAAGAACGGTATCATTTCCATTAGCGCCTGGATAATGTTCTGGCGAGATTGAACAAACTCGGAATCAATAGCCTTGAGCAATTTAGTCAGTTCTTTTTTGTCACCGGTATCCATTTCGTTGTTACGTAACGCCGCTTCACCTAGCACGCGATTTACAATACCCAAAATTTCCTCCACCAGTGAAGGCTCCCGAGCTTCAATGCAGATATTTAAGATTTGCAGCATTATACTCAACATATCTTTTTTACGCGTTTTTATTTATATTACAGTCCTTAATTCCCTAACGGCCGTTTTCGGTTCTCGAAAAAAGCGGCCGTTATGAAATAAAAGGCCGTTTTTGGAGGAAAAAGCGGCCGTTATGGGATAAACGGCCGTTATGGAAGCGCCCCTTATGGAACCAAGGCCCAACTACAAAATAACCCATTAAAAATTTTGTTTTTTTTTTGATAAAATTTTCCAAAAAACACAGTTCCTGAGGATTCATTGGCAAGTGATTCACGACAAGCCTTCAATCGTATACAGTAACTGAGCAGCTTTAATGAAGCATCCAGCAAAGGGCGCGACTTCGATGACAAAGATTTGACAGATGAAATACGTTTCAAAATTAAATCTAGTCCACCATCATCAGCAACAAACTGAGCACGGCGATAGGTTTCTTCCTCGTTTTCATTTTCTTCCCCCAAGCTTAATTGATAAAGGTTTTATAAAGGTAATTTTAAAAGGTTTCTGTAAAAATTCTAACGAAAAAACTGCTTACCGTTCAATAAATTCCTCTGTTGCTTCGCCTAGTAATCCCCGCATTCGATAAATTATTCTCATTGGGACGTTACTTTCGTGCTGCTGGAGCCAAATCTTTTTGTAAACATCAGCAAGTTTAAGGTCAAGGTGTACAATTTTGTTGTTAACAAGTAGCTCCATCCCGTTATCGTCCTCCAAGAGGGCAATTAGCTCTGTATCTCGGCATATTTTATTTTTTATATCCCGCATGGTCGGCCCGAGCTGGGTGGAACGATACGGATTGTTAACCATTCGACCAGATAAATATTCCTCTTGGAGGGGATCCTTGTCCAGCTGAACTCGAAATTCCTTTTCATTAGTTTCCCATTGAGCTGTTTTAGCAAATCAGAGTATTATAAGCGTACTTTTGAAATCGACTTTTCCTTGTACGGTATATCACCCCTCTGTACAGGAAAAGTCGATTTTAAAAGTACGCTTATAATATACCCCTCTGTACCGAAAATGCTAACAGGTCTATAGCAAAAAAAATCATTATTTGGTTTTATTTGAGTACAGGGGGCCTGGTTATAAAGTCAGGCCCACAAAACTGACTTGACCTTACACAACCCCGACTTTAAAATTGTGCAATTTGCGTTTCCGAAAAACGTGCACAATTTGGAAGTTGTGCACAGTTTGGCAGTCACGCGTTATTAATGTGTCTCTTAGTTTGGGGAACTGTGCCTTATCATCTGCATCATCAGGTAAGATAACGCTGCAGAGACGCTCAAAAACAAACTGTGGCGTCTGGAAGTCATGCTCGGGAAAGTGGGACAAGGTTTTGAAGCATGTTCGAACAAAATCCTTAATTTCATCTTCGCTGCCTGACGTGAGAGATTCGAGCAATTTGAGCAAACCGGACTGCGCATCTTCAATCGCCTTCGTTCGGAGTAGAACCAGCCGGCACAGGGACAAATATCCACGTAAAATTGGCTGAATTACGATTCAAAAATTGTTTTTCAATCAAATAATTCATTCACACGATTTGAATATTAACAACCTTTTTTTAACAATATTTTGTAAAATCCTGAAAAGTTTACAATTAAAATTAATTGTGACCCATATGTTATACACCGTATGCGCAGTTATCGGACGGGTTTCGCGTCAAAAAACCTTGATCGGGCGCCCGATAACTGCGCAGGGCGGCCGAATAGGGGAAAAAGATGCACAAAAACCGCCCGATAACAGCACGAGCGGGCAAAACCGCCCGATAACTGCGTACCCGGTGTATTAGATAGCCTCATCAATTTAAAAACGAGATATTTTTGTTCGGACGACATCATGGTCAAAAAGTGTAAAAAGACATGATTTTTTCCGCGAAAAGAAAATATCTTGAACATACCATTATACCTTAGCCTCAGAAAATACCAGAAAACATTAGTGGCAAAAAAGATTATAAGTCGTAGATGTATAAGTTATAACAGACCAAATCTGAGACTTTATAACCAACTCCCTCTAGACTGAATAATGCCGTGTTAATCAAAAGTACAATGTTGAACCCTGAACTGAATAAGCCGTGAGCCAAAGTCACTTGCTTTATTGCTTACTAAAACGAGCAAAAGTTTGACAATTTTCTCTAGCGTACTGCCCAGACGCAGATCGGCCGAGACTTGGCCAGTCGAGCTCATTACTGCCATCTGTTTTTCGCCTTGCTCGAGTCGGGCGATCTCCTTCAAGAGCAAATCACCCAAAATGGTAACGATCGAGGACGCCAGGGCAAACTCAAGTTTTGCCTCTTTTTGGTTATCAGCGGTTATAAGGCGACAGAATAGATCCAGATATTCAACGGCAGCTTCGCCAGCCTCAGACACCTTCTCGAGATAAATACTCATAAGCCGGATAACGTCATTTTTGCGGGAGGAAGCTATTACATAGATTTTTTAAGTTTCTCCAATTTATCAATCATTTTTTGGTGTCTACGTGAAATAACATTTCATAAATTATAATTTGACCCGCTTTTAGGTCAAAATAAAACCATAAAGGTAAAATTTCAATTATCGAATTTTTAGTATCAAAAGCGTTTGCGCAATCCTGGAGAAACATGTGATTGGGGGCCCGGTTAAAAGGTCAGCCCCAAAAACTAACTTGATCGTAATGCAAAACTAATTGGACTTTAGAACCATCTGTGAAATTTCAAAATTCAAAAACACATGATTTCTATATAAAAAGGGGAGATCTTCATACAAAAAAAAAGCGTAAAAAGACATGATTTTTCTCCAAACGTTGCTTTAACTTTATTGTAAACAAGCCCCATATACCATGTTGAAAAAAACTGGCGAGTATCTTATGCCCAGGAGAGTTCTAACGCCCATGAACTCATATAGTTTTGATTGGATAAAAATTTGATCTGTTCACATTGTTACATCTTAAAAAAACTCTACCTAAGCCGTACATAACCTCACAGACTTGTTTACGGGCAGCCTGGCTCCACTGGCAAAATAGTAAACGCGGGAGCCAGTAAGCTTCTGGCGATGAGTCGGCGCGTAGATTGTTCTTCTGGCGTGTTTTGGCGCGCCAAGCGTTAATATACTTGCGCATCAAGAATAAGCGCGCTTTCTCGACATTTGAAATAACAACTGTTTCAGTATCCGATGGTTTTGACTTTGGGGAAGCATTCCAATCTTTAAATTGATGCGCTGGATAAGGGTTTGAGTTAAAAATCAAATAGACATGATTCTACAGAAAAAAGTGTAAAAAGACATGACTTCTATAAACAAAAAATGTGCAAGCGGGGGGAAGTCTTGATCCAAAAATAGCTTAAAAAGACATGATTTTAAAACTTGAACTGAAAGACAAATCGAACCCTAAACTGGATCTCCCTTTTGCCAACGCTCGTACGATATATCGCTGCTATTCGGTAAACGAATGATGGCACCCTCACCGTTTGTGCCGTTTGGCACCGTTTGCTGCTGAATAATTTCAAGGCAGGGCAAGAGCACCCCATTGACGACAGATATGCCAACGCTCCCGTCTTTACATAACTCCGACGCCTCCATAAAGACAGCCAGTGCAGTTTTGAGTCTTTCCTCCCATCCGATGTCTTTATATTTCAAAGTTTCTTTGAGTAGCTCCAAATCATCCCGCACGAGACTGGCCAAGGCGGGATTGAGCATGTTTTGAGTAGCCGTGTAAATAATTCGACGCCGGAGCTCCTGGCCAATCTCAGTCGACGCCTGTTCTGAGCCCCGCACGAGGCGGCAGAGAGCCCGACGCACCAGTTTACGCAATTTTGTACTACCGAGACTGACGGGCGATTCTAAGAGCTTCAGTACCATTCCTTCGTTGATTAAGTCATCACGGACAGTCGAAATTGAGGACAAAGCCCGCATCAATAAAACACTATTTTCCGCACCATTAACAGCGCATCCGTAACAATTTGACCCGCTGCTCTCTTCACTAATCAAGGGTTGAAAATCAAACATTTTTTGTCAGTAAAGGTCCGAAATTTAGTTTATTCAAATTCAATCCGATCGTTTNAATATAATATTTTACTTTTATCAATACATACGTGGACTTTATAGGTAAAATGGAAACATATTACAGGAGGTCTGGTTATAAGGTCAAGCCCCAAAAAATGACTTGACCTTAATGTACTCCAAAAAAATGACTTGACCTTAGTGCAAGAAAAAAGTCCAAAAAATATGATTTCTATGAAAAAAAATATTACCCGGGTGTTACCCGTGTGCTTCTAAACGTATATGTCGAGTTCATCAGAAAAAAACGTAAAAAGACATGATTTCAAAGATTTTTTCCCAAAACACATACTTCGAAAAAAATTGACTTGACCTTAGTGCAAAAAAGATGACTTGACCTTATAGCGGTCACCATTTGTGACCTTATAACCAGACCCCCTGTATTCATTTGTCGGGCGACCGCCTAGCGGTTGTCGACAAACGCCGGTCGTCGGACGACCGCTACCGCTAAATTTCAGGCATCGACGTCCGCGCGACGACCGCTACCGCCAAATTTGGGGGTTTTCGGAACACTGCCCCTACGGTACTAGATTGAGCAAAGAATGACAAATTTTGAACCCAAAACTAATGTGCAAATCATCATCAGACACCACGCTTTTTCTCGGGTTTGTCTTGCGCTCATAATCCAGTAATGCCTGGCGATTGGCAATGACCGCACGCACAGTTGACGTAATATCCGAAAAGGAAGTTTTACATTCTGTGTACTTGTCGGCAAGTAATTTTGATTTGGGCAGAGTTTCGGTTCCATCAGTCTGTGAGTCATCCGATGTCACGGCAAACTTTGTTAATTCCACTTCCAGTTGATTTCGTTGTTCTGACAGTTTTTTCCAAGCCTGACATTAATTTGCAAATTTTTCACAATATGGAGAGAATATACTCAAACCCAAAAACCCCCTCTCGACTTTAAATGTGTTTCAAAAACAAAAACTTACGAATCAATAAATTGAACCAACACAAATGTGCTAAAATAATTATTTAAATAAGAAAGCCTGAATCTAACCTCAAGAAAAAAAAATAAACCGTAAATTCCGTTTTTATTTCTGTACAGTCCTTGATTCCATATGGGGCGCGTCCATAACGGCCGCTTTTTTCCTCCAAAAACGGCCGTTTATTCCATAACGGCCGTTTTTCCTCAAAAAACGGCCATTTACCCCATAACGGCCAGTTTTTTCCAGAACCGAAAACGGCCGTTATGGAATTAAGGACTGTAGTAAAAATAGACATTTTTGGGGGCTCACAAAAAATAATTCCAAAAACCATGACTTATATGAACTTGTTCACCAAAAACTTGAAGTATTTGCCAACTAAAACCTGATCGGCTTTTTCGAGATGTCTTCTGAGTTCTAGTTCGGCGCGACGGCGCTCTTCTTCAGAATCGACGGGGTCGGCGGTAGTACAGGGCCTTGATGTCATTGACCACTCAAACTTTGCGTAGCGACAATAACCACACATTGTACACAGATAAGGGTCGCGCTCGTCATAATTAATGCTTCGACATTTATGACACTGGAAAACATTTTCGCCACAGTTGCCACAAATTCCCGGATTTGTCTGAACCGAGGCCGAGCAACGTGGGCATGGCAAGGTCTCGGGGATCGAATGGGCCGAATCGTAAAATGACGTGAATTCATTGATGATAAATGTTGCCTTTATCGGCACTGGGAATGTAAAGTTCACTTCGGTCTGTCCCGGCTCAATGTCGATGGTTCGCGCCNAGTGCGTAAGCGATTTCGCTAGGGAAGACCAAAAATTATAAATTGTAACATAACGGAAAATATTGATTACGTAACTCGAAAATATTGCGCAATACATATTTTTTGTACAAATTGTAACATACCGGAAAATAGTGATTACGTAATTACGTGATGTGTTTTTTGAAAAAAATATTCTTTTATCTAACTTAACTCTCAAAGACCCCAACGGGATACTAACTCATAGGGGGAAATTCCTGAAAATTTGGACGAACTCGTTTTATTTTTGTTTTATGAGCTGATTTTCAAGAAAAAAAAATCAATCTTGATTTTATTCTCAAAATTTTTGTCAAGCTATTTCACCAGACCCGTATATTACGAATTTTTGATCGGCTATCAAATTTGCACGAAAGTCCCCTGGAAGTTAATAATACGCACTCAAATAATACAGTCTTTCTTTCCATTTTCTCCATTTATTTTAACGAAATGATTTCCGACTTTTAAAAATCATTTCGGAAATTGGCTATTAGAATTTTAGTGTCGCCATCTAACACATTTTAAAGATTAAGATATAAATTGGAAATATTAATAGTTATTGATACTGAGAAATTTTAACTCCTAAAGACAATTATAATTTATAGTCTATAATTTAAAGCTAAGGCGTAACTAGTTATTCTAAAAACGTTCATTTTCCGCAATAAATAGCCTTTATTGGGAAAGGCACGTTTATCGGCTAATTGTTCCTATTAACTCTCAGGGGAAGGAGTTTTTGGGAACCCGTAGGGGGAAAATGTGTGTATATAAAGACGCACTTAAAAAATTCACAATAATTTGCAATAATTCAAAAAACTGGTAAACCCAAGTTGTAGAACTCAGCAAACTACGTCGATCTGACTATTCAGAAATTGATTTGGGCCACCAGGGCCCCCTAGAGAGCTGTTTGAAATCTTCAACCTACGCAAAAAACACCGTCAATCGAATTTTCTCGAGGAGTTGAGGGGGGTCAGCAATACCCGTTTTGCCCTACGGGGCCTCCATATGCCTTAAATCGACGCAAAAAATAAGTTGCGTGTCTATATACACGCACTTCCCGGGGGAGTTAAGACTAGGGAGTGTATGTTACTATTTGGCACCATAATTGCGAGTCCGGAATACTTTTTTTGAAAAACGTGATCCTTATTTGGATCTAGAAACTCCCGTAGATATAAATTACATATAAATTATGATTTATATAATAGAAAACGTTTTTCCGTCCCACTGCTACATTTTGGACAACTACGTCCATGGAATGTAAGAAACGTGCCAAAAATTTCATCATAATTATATATTTATTTCTAGTTATTTAGGAATATATTACAAATAAGAATAGATCATTTTAATTCCATACACACCCCTTAACCTTTTGATATACACTATCTAACCAGTCCCGCTTTCTTACAACTTTTTGGGCCTTCAAATTTGTATGTCAAAATCTATTAACGGTTCTTACTAAAAAAAATTACGCGATTTAGCTTAGGCTCACAGGTATAGTAATAAAATGATCTCTGGCGCCACAATTTGTGTCATGGTTAATTTTTTGTTCCACCATCGTAATCTACGGGTCAAATTGCATCATAAATGTGACTTTCAAAAAATTTCATTTTCCCTAGCCCAAAAGTCTGAAATGTGTCAATAATGGTTCCAAAAATTTTTGCTTGTCAATTTTTTCTAGATAATGACGTTGGCGAAATTTTCTGAAATTTTTATTATATGTCAATGCCCAAAAGTTCTCCTTTTATACTAGAAAAATAATAAAACGGGGAAAACGAACCGTATCATTTTCTAGAATAAAAAACAGCAACTTTTGGGCTTTGACATATAATACAGTCAGGGGTCTCTCGATGTGCACTCTCTCGATGTGCATGTCTCTCTCGATGTGCACTTTTTCACGAAAATTTGTAAATACCTCTCGATGTGCACCTTTTTTCAGACCATTTTTTTGCAAATAAACCTCTCGATGTGCACTTTTTCCGGGTTGATGTTTTGAAAAAATCCTTCTCGATGTTCATTTTTTGTATTTTTTTTTTTCGCACAAGGAGTTTCCGTAAGTGTACATATTTATTTTTTGGCCAAAAAGATCTACTAAAAGCCTAGTTTTGGTAATAAAACAGAGAAAATGCATTGTCGTATTTCTAAAAAATATCATAAAGAGAAGGATACGACGCGTCGCGACAGTGGCTAAAATATTAACGGAAAAATATGGTCAAAAAATGGGAAGAATGACTATCAAAACTTTTTGATTCAAAAGACTGAAGGACATGGAAAAAATTCCAACCCGATTAAAAAATTTTTCAAACGTTAAAAGCGGTGACTAATTTGATTGAAAATTTTAATAAAGAGGGCATGTCTTTATTCTCTTTCACCGAAATGCTTATTCGGAGTCGACAAAAAATATTTTTATCATGTTTGGACTCATATGGTAGCATTTTTTCAGCAAAATTCGAAAATCGCGTGTATAGACTTATTTGACCACGCCCACTAGAAATATGGTCATATTGTCCGTGTGTACGACGAGCAATGTCTCTCTCGATGTGCATGTCTCTCTCGATGTGCATGTTCCTCTCGATGTGCACGTTTTTCGGAAATCGAAAATGCACATCGAGAGACCCCTGACTGTACGTCTTTCGAATGGTACCTGTTTCAAACCAATTATTTTTTTAACGATTCATATTCTACTTGTGTGCCTTAAATCGACAGGATTTTTCTTTCCTTGAGTTTTTGCTTTACAAGTTAATATTTAGTATGGGAGATTATTAAGTTGGATGTGAATGTCGATTAGGTTGATTTAACCTGTCAAACCCTGTTGGAGCTCCTGTTATTTAGTTCCCCTAAAAAAATTAGAGAAAAAAACTAGCTGAACCGTTTTTCGAGTACTCGGAATAATCCGACAACCTCCCCCGTTGAGATAACTGAACAGCTTTTCGCCAATTAATGGAATAAAATTGTCTTTTTGGCAAAAAGGGGGGCTTTGCTTGAAATCGCGCAACATACGGGAGACTTAATCAATGGAATCATTTTGGACAAAATCTTATTTTTTTTTTTGAATCGCTTCCAACTTTTTTTCTGGTATGCATTTTTTTACGTTGGAAATCGAAAGTTTCCGTTTTTGCAAATGTGGATAGAATGCCAAGAAATATATATGATTCGATGCATGATTTTTTTTTATATTCAATTAATATGTAGATTTTATATTTCTGTCGGAGAGTCTAGGAGTTTGGAAAAGAACGAGTTGACATACAGCACCTAGCCAGTTATGCAAACACTTAAAACATATCAAAGAACTGATAAAATTAGGGGAAAACACAAAGCTTACCCTTACTTGGGGCCCTACCTCTAATTCGCGATTCCTTTTTTTTACTAAAATGAGGTTAACATGTTAATTATATTATTTGTTACAGTTGGTGTGGTAACGAAGTGACAGTTCGGAACGAAGTGACACTTTTTCGGAGTTTTTGGAGCAAAAATGGGCAAAAGTGACGGAACGAGGTGACAGTTTTTGACACAAAAATTGGAACCGAGAGTGTCACTTCGTTACCGCATCAACTGTATTGAAAATATTATTAAATTGCGAAAACAATTTAATAGTACAAAAATAATTTTGATTTTGATTACGTTTTTCTAAAGGTTTAGCCTTACTTGTCGAATTTTTACACAATGAAATCTACCCTTACTTAGCTACCCTTACTTACCCTACTTCGCATAACATAAATTCAAAATCGGGTCCATTCTGGGATTTTACTAAAATCGGTTCTTAATTTGAGAAATATATTGTAAATTGTGGGTTTTTTAGATCCAAAAGAGATTACTTAAGCCATAACAAGTTTTGACAAAGCTATTTTTGTACAATTTTTGCCGAATTTTACAAATCTACAAAAATAAAAATAACTAAATCTCATTTACAGTGAATTATGTAATATACCGTTTTTTCATTAACTTTGATGTTCTAAGGACGTTCAAATGGTGCTGCACCGGAAAATCCGTTTGATCTCAAGAGTTAACGCCACCTCGCTACTTTGTTCAGATGACAAAATTTTCACGTTAAATCTTTCATTTTAGATTAAATAAAATTCAAAAAGGGTTGCCAAAGTATGTTTTATGTTGAGCATAATATTATTAAATTAATATTATATATGTTTTATTTTCCAGAGGGTATTTTTTTTTGCGATTGCAAACGAAAATGAGTCGGCACGGCACTGTCTGAATCGGTCTTTTTTCCGGCAAAAGGGTAATTTGTCGAACATTTTTCCCCTTTGGAGAAGTGTAATTGGCCAGAAGTGGAAAAATTTCGCCGGATTACCCTTTTGCCGGAAGAAATACCAATTCAGACGGTGGCACTTGTTCCAGCTATTTTTTTTTTTTTTATTAGTTAGAAAAATGAAAAATTGTTTATTTTGAACAGGTTTGAAAAAAACTCGAATTTTGGGATTTTTGGAAAAAAAAAATTCAATTTTATTGCCAAATTATTCCTCATAAAAATTAAATTATATAGCTTTTTCGGCGATTTTAGATTCTGCCACGTTTTCCTATCTTTGGACGATTTTGAAGGATTCGAGCACATTTTGCCCATTTGTCCCCCTGGGAGTTAACATAATTGATCAAATAAATTAGAGATTTAATTATTACGAAATTAAATTTAAACAATTAAATCTAAACTATTTTGAGTCGTAACCTGAGTATTAGAAGAAAAGTAAGACCTTGTTCGGCCTTTATTTGATAATTTTGTACTTTCCATGATTTATCTGAAAAAAAAGTGGTGTGACGTGAAAGGCTGATTGATGATCACTTTGTTTTTTGTCAAAAAGCGACATGTTTAAGCTGTTTAATGATTGGACCGTCTCTTTCCAATGGAGCAAGTCGTTTTTGGCCAATTCCAAAGTGTGCGCGTTTTTTCATTGGTTCGCTGAATTCCACACGCGACACACTGCAGTCATGAGGCGCTACATCATTAGGAATACAACAAACGAAAAAAAAAAAGAAAAAAGGAAAAAAAAAACACAAAATCATGACTGATTAACTCGTGGGGGCAAAAATGCCTTTGAACAGCGCAAAAAATAAAATACACGTAAATAAACCATACCGGAAAGAAATTAATCTGGAGTTTCCGGCTGGAAATGGAAATTTGTGCAGAATTTGATTCGTAAACGTTTTTTTTTCTTCTTTTTTTTCTTTTACAGTTTTGTAACAATTATGGAGATTGAGGACTAGACCCGTTATCTATTCAAAATATATTTTAGAAGATTTATTGTGTTTTAACAACGTATAGATTTAAAATTTGACTATGATGAAAATTGAACACTTAAAACACTTTCAAAAACAGAATTAAATGTTTTGACCTAATTAGTCGGAGACTATAACGTACCGTATTTATTTGGCTAAATCATAAAAACTATTATCGTAAACAGTCCATGACCACATTATGGACCTTATATTTCGAAAATCGTACGTCATGAGATTATATTTTCCTCAAAAATATTGCGAACCGGTCAAAAATTGCACCTTTTCGATAAACCAGTTTTAATGAGGTGACAGATTGTACATTTTTTTACAATGTCAAAAAATATACAATCCCTTGCACTGTTATCTTGCAGTTTTTCCCACTCGTTCTATTATTTTGGGGATTTTTAAGGCAATTTTCTGGAATTACTTATCTTTGTTTGTTAACCTCTGCCCTGTTACAAGATAACGGCGCAGGGGATGTATTTTAGACAGAAAAAAACATTTCAAAGTTTTAAACTTATCTAAACATGAGTCAAATAATAAAATAACGTTGTCAATCCGGGAATCAAAGGCACATTTCTTTGACATGAAAACGGCGAACGTGCTGAAAATTAAAACCAAAACTAGGAATAATCCGTCTAACAATTCCGCTCTTTTGGATACTATGACCGCATGATTTTTCAGTGCGGTGTGTTAGCGGACAAGAGGCGTTTTTCTGTTCTTCGGGAGTCTCGAGCGCTCAAACTTCGTTTTTTTTCTTTTTTTTTTTCGTGTTTTTTTTTCTTGTCTTTGGCCTGAAATTGCCGAGTTTGGAGCTCGCGTTTGGACGCCTCGCGTGGACAACCCCTTAATGCCGTACCAGCCATGTACATGAACCACCTAAATTCACTCGACATTTAAGACAAAAAAAAATACATTTCATTATTAGTTTTTTTTTATTTACTCATCATCAGTTATATATTTTTCTGAATACAAATAAATAATAATAAAAAAGGAATAGAAATTGATTGAAGAAAGAAATACAAAGTAAAAATTGAGAAAATCTCATACACAATGAGCGAGACTGGTTCTTTGGACGATGGGAAAATTGAAGAAATTCCACATTTTGACGAGAAGGATGATAGATCGGAATCAGCTGACGGTAAGGGTTAACTTTTTTTTCCGGTTTTTTTTTTCGGAATTCGCTTCATTCGAGCGTCAAAATTATTTTTTTTTAAATTGGTTTCCAAAATTCCATCGGATACAAAAAATTCCATATTTTTTCACCTAATTTTTTTTTTTTGAAAACTCCAACAAAATGTCCTTATTATGCAAAAAAAGCAAAATTTACATTTTTTTTCTCATCTTGACTCTGTATCAACTCGACCACCCGTGAGTTTGCTCTGAATTTTAGGAAGAAATTGATTAATTAAGTCAATTAGGTTAATTAATCATCAAAATTGTAAAAACTGAATTCCGTGAATTCCCAGATTTGTTTAAACCAAACGTTGGCCATGACCGAGGGGGTGGTATTTAATTTGTATTTGAGCGGCGCAGAAATCAAAAACCGCAGTGTCCAGGGTTAAGCCTAACTCTTCAGTGACAGATTTTTTTTCTTGATTTTCAGTTCCCACGGAACTTTGTGAGTTTTCCTCTTTCAAATCACAGTATTTAGTTCTTTTTTATTTTATTTATTTGATTCCATTTTGATTAATTGAGGCCGCGAGTGAACGGAATTGACTGAAAACTACCGCACTAGCTTGGAGAGGCTAGTCGTGCAGCAGGGCCAGTGTCAAAGTAGAAACTACTTTAAATCAAGAAAATACAGTGGGGTCGCTCTCATTAGTTACATTTTAACTTCATTTTAATACTTACACTCCTTACTTCCAATACGGACGTTTACATGCGATACGAACGTTTGAGATTCTCGAAAATAGCGTCCGTATTGGGAAAATTGTCATAAAGTGTCCAATTTTGACTGTTTTGGGGAGATTTTTGGACAAAAAGCGTCCGTATTGAGAGTAAGGACTGTAGTTCTTCTGTATCATGGACGAGTTTTTGAAAAAAGTCTTTGATTCGAAAAATAGTGAAACATAATATAAAGATATGTACACCGCCTAACCTGTTATCTTAACAACTGTTTTGTTGATAAGTGTTAAGATAATTGAACTTTGTTAAGATAATTGGGTAGGGCATTTAGTTAGATAATTGGAAATCGCAATACTGTTTGGTCCAAAAAGTGTTAAGATAACCCAATTGTGTTAAAATAACTGTTGTTAAGATAACTGGTTAGGGGGTGCAGAAGGGAAAATATTTCCTCAAAAAAGTGTAAAATAGCAAGACGGGCGGTAAAAGTGAAACATAACGGCACACCCTGCGTATTTCACCAGATTTGCGAGAAAAACAAAATANATATGCACGTTTTTGATACTCAAAAATAGCGTCCGTATTGGGAGTAGGGACTGTAATCATTCCCATGAATTCGGTGTTTAAAAACAATGTTTAGGATTTGTTTATTTATCATATCCGTTCAGAATAATCTTTTGGCAAAAGTTACCAAAAATTCCAAACAGTTGGGTCCGATTAGGGCTCGTCTCACTGATTGTGCCCTTCAAGTAGCCTTTTTTGTTGCTTTAGGTCGTACTTGAGTAAACTTTAGTAGCGATAAGCAACGCGTATAACTTCCAGATATATTGATAAAATAATCACAACTTCACTTGATAATAAAAACAATGATTTTTTTTTTCTTTTGGAGTTTGGATGTAAGGACAGTTTTTCATGAAATTGAACCATTTGACTAAAATTTTATGAAAGTAAATTTGACTATTTGGTTAAAATTAATCTGGCTTTTGTTCAGATCAAGTTGAAATTTCATCTGACAAAATTTCAGTCACATTTTACAAAACCAGAAATGAATACCGGTTATTTTATAAATTACCGGTAGGCGGCAGGAATTGCATTTCTGGGCTTGTAAAGTTTACTGAAATGTTGTACAATGGGTTTATTGTACTAATGTACTCAGTATTTTTGAAGAAATGGGTTTGTTTGATTGGGCACAAAAACACTTTGACCTTATAATCACCCTTTTTACCCTTGCGAGCCTGAAACTGCCTCTTGTCCGTAAAAATCAAATAAAAACAAAGATTTTTTACTTCAGAAAATTTTCTAAAAAAAAATTAATGGTACTTTTGTTGAGTTACAAGGTCAATTCAGTTTTTGACTTTGACCTTATAACCACCCATTAGCTGTAGTCTTAGTTAGCGAGCCGTGTTCAGGGTGAGGTAATATAGATGCTAAGCCGTTTTTGGTCCGCAAGTACGCTGAGCGAATATAACTCACCAAAAAATGGCTTAGCATCTATATTACCTCACCCTGTATATTGAGGGAACTTGAAAAGTGCCTCGCGTCGATCAAAATCTCATCGGGGACGTTATAATGAAAACAATGATTTTTTTTAGTTTGGATTTGATATGTTTAAGTGCAGTTCCAGTTTAATGATTCCGTCATGGTTAAGACGAAGAATATACCTACCATTAAGTGAGAAAGTAATCCAAACAAAGCCGTTTTTCTTTCAGTTTTCATTTTTATTTTCTTGGTTGCCTAACTTTCGATGTTTTTTCGTGAAAAAGGCGAACAAAAGAAAGGGAAAATGCCATTGAATGTTACGAAAAAAGGAATACGTACCCAATTGTAACCATCACGTTAAAAATTATTTTTCTCATCGTCATTACTTTTTACATTATCTTTTCAGAATCATTCGGTTGGAGCGCATTTGGCGCTCAGAATTTTTTGTTTTGTAAATCATGATTTAACTCGTGCGCGCCCGAATATGTACATCGCGCTACACATGACAGCTGTGCCGCGTGTCACTATGTTGTGTAAATATATCTAAGTGGTTATACAATTTAATCTTACAAATATTTTGCAAACTGTATATATTTGGTACCATACGATTATATTTTAACCCCTAAAGGACCAAATTATAAATGTCGTGAACCAACGACCTTGTTAGAAATCAGTTTTCCGCCTACGCACTACCTGTTGCTAAAATGAAGCAAAAAACTGTTACAGGGGGTAGTCCAATTATGGGTCGCTTTGCGATTTTTCACTCACAGTCCCGTTTCGACCCAAAATTGGAGTTTCGACCCAGAATTGGGGTAAAATGGAACCCTAAAATGACCCAGAATTGGACTTCTTATTTTTTTGGGAAAAAAGCGTCCTGGAATCGGATTTGTTTTTGAAAAGCGACACAGAATTGAGTGGCCCAGAATTGAATTACCCCTTGTACTTAAAGTTCTTACTTTAAGCAGTTAGTGCGTCGGTGGAAAATTACTGTTACTTTAAGAAGGTAGATGGTGAATTTTAACATTTGTATAAAATACTTTTTTATCATAGTCATCATTTTGAGTTTTTTTCGTAATCATTCATTTGGAGCACATTTGGCGTTCATAATTTTCTCTAAGTCAAATAAATTCGTAAATAATGAATGGGCACTTTTTTTTCATTACCAACAGGAATTCTCTTTGTTTTCTCCATTATTATTCAATAAACGTTATTACGGCTGTTTTTAGTAGTCATTAGGTGCGGTTAAAGTAATTATATATTACTTAGTAATAAATTTTCACTAATACTATATAATTTTCGATGTTTAACTCGTGTAGTTAATTTATGCGTCTGTATTCTGTATTATTTATATTTAAGTAAGTGTGACGTTAATTTTCGTGATCAAAAATCGTCACTGCTACAGGTTTAGTCTCATGAAAATCGGCCGAGCGTTTCTAGTATTCCGTATACTGTGTGAATCAAGGAACTCGTTTTGTGCGTTTTGGTCCGCCCACGTATTTTGCTACGTCTGAAAATGCGTGGGCGGGTAAATACGGAAAGTTAATTTTCATTTTCATAAAACTGAAAATAAAAACACCTCCAAGTAAATAATTTTGAAACAATTTAAGATGTCTTCTTTAACTCCCGTACGGCCATATCACCCCACTAGGCGTTTTGTATCGTTCTATAAAATGTCAAAAAATGCCCAAGTCCAAAAATGTCCAAGTCCAAAAGGTTTTGTCCCGATTAGTCATGATGCTGCGTGCACGTGGCCTATTTTTGCTCTTATGAGTCATAGGCTATGAGTCATAGCCTATGACTCATATCAAACCGTCATGATAAGCCTAAAACAAGGCCATTGTTCTTGGAAGGCGATCATAAAGGCGTTCAAGGGTTAAGTACGCGCTCAGCGCTTCCTTCCTGTGTCAGAAAAAAAGTGAATTCTGAGTAAAAAAATGATAATTAAGCATCGGTCGATCATAAAGTAAACATCACAAGATTGTAAATAATTTTCAAAAGGAAACAGGCGCAGGTGCCTTTGGAATCATTTACGTATAAGTAGTTATTAATAACACGGACAAAATCGTAAAAAAAAAGCTGCCCGCCTGGAACACTTTCCCAATAAATTATATCAAAGCAAACCACTATATATATTTATACCACTATGTCAGAAACATAAAAAATCATAAAAAGCCACACACGGGAGTTCTTAGATAATTTCGACTGCGGTTGCGTTATTCGTTTGTACTTTTTCTGTTTTTTTTTGAACAATTTTATATTTTTGAGTCAAGGAAGTATAAAATCAGCTTTATATCCAAACGATCTGTCACAATATAACTTGGCTCATTCCGAATTGTAATTCGCTTAATGACATCGTTCTTCAACGTAATGGTTTTATTTTTAAATCATGAGAAAACAAAGAAAAAAAATCACTAGAAGTCAATTTAAAGTAACACCCACCTGCGCAGTTATCTTTCAGGGAGTCATTTTTTGCCTACGCATTTATATTGTAACCAATTATCGAACAATGTTTTCGCCTACGCACTGTGCACTTGTCTTTTAATAATTTTGAAATTTAAAGGTAAAGAATGATGATAAAAAATCGTGCATGCGTTGGTTGTTTTTCAGTTTTTCATTAACTTGTTTTTTGCAATTAATAACCCAGAAATACCGGACAATTATCGGTCATTTTGAAAAAAATAGTATCAGATTCGGAATCCTCGGCCTCAATTTACCCTATATTTAATCAAACCCGATAATTTCAGTCTATGCCGACTAAAAACCGGTTATTTTCACCAAATTCCGGTTAGACTGCCGAATTACGGAAGTTGACCCCAAAAAGTAAAACAAAAAGTGCGTAACTCACGGACAATTTCTAAACGGAAAGACGCGTCACTCATGGGACTGAGGACTGTAGTGCGAAAACTATGAAATATTTTTTTAAACATATTCAAAGCAAAAAGAAAATCGTCGAGTTCAAATCCATTTCCGGCGCCACGGGAGTAATTTTCGGTTGTTCAAATACAGGAAGTAAACGATGTTTTATATCCATACGATCGGTCACAATATAACTCGGCCCATTCCGTATTATAATTGAGTTAAAGACGTAGTCCTTCGAGTTATGATAATGAATGTGTTTCACATTTTCTTTAAAATTGTAAAAAAGTCTTCTTCATGCTCGATGGACTCCACAAAGTCCGTGGTACGGTTAAAGTACCGTATATTTTTTTTTTTACCAAAACCAGTAATCCACCTTATTTACGAAACAATCAATGATTTAACTTGAAATGAATATTTTAAAACTAAATGATGGAAGAGAAAAAACAAAGGATAATGGAAATGTTTTTTAATTTTATATTAAAATATTAAAAATGCTTTAGGAATGGTGAAAAAAGGAGTTTATGGTTCTTTGTGGCCCGTTTTTGTTATATTGTTATCTGTTGGCTGCTTTGACCTCTATTTTTCATAATATAGCGGTCATTTCTAACTCGCACGGGCATAATTGATGTCGCATTATTTGAAAAAAACAGATGCGTTGTTGCCTCCTGTACCTGTCCGAGGAGCAGGAGTTAAATTAAGGGTACCTGTATTTAAACTTACGGTGTGGGTTAACGGGTTAATACAACGTAAACAAATTTACGGGGTGATTGGCTGTTATCGCTGACGTCGCGGTTTTTGGAACAAAATACAAAAAAAACAAAACAATTTTCGGAGAAAATAGAAAAAAAAAATTTTTTCGGAGAAAATAGAGAAAAAAATTTTTCGGAGAAAATACAAAAAAATGTTTTTCGACGAAAATTCAAAAAAATGTTGCAGAAAATGTTTTTGGAGAAAAAGTTTTTCGATATTTGTTTTCCGAAAAATTTGTTGTCGAAAAATTTGTTATTCGAAAAATTTGTTCTCCGAAAAATTTGTTCTCCGAAAAATTTGTTCTCCGAAAAATTTGTTCTCCGAAAAATTTGTTTTCCAAAACATTTGTTCTCCGAAAAATTTGTTCTCCGAAAAATTGATTTCCCAAAAAACTTTTTCTTTGGTAAAATTATTCTCCAAAAAATTGCGTTGCCGTTATCGCTTGCTACCTTCGTAAACATATTTTTTATCAATCATTTTTAGTCACATAGGTTGTGGAGATATGATAATAATGAAAGACTGTCTATTCCTGTATTGGAATTTTGGATTACGCTTGTGGGAAAGTTTCAAAATGGGCCTGTGATACTGGTGCAATGAAAAAAACAAACCAAAATTGATAAACCGATTTTCTCAGGATAATCACAGACGTTGAATAAATTTTTTCCGACTAGGAATTTCTTCCAGATTGGACAGATTTGGCAGAAATAAATAATATTTGCGCGTGACGTGAACGACGTGACCTAAACGTCAATGGCGAAAATTGAGAAAATATTTTTGGCTCTTTGATAAAGAAACCTTGTAACTAGGTTTTCCGGTTTTGGGCACGCCCACACTTTCTGTATTTGGTTATGTCTATCACGGTTATTTTTTGCTAATATTAATTTCCAGTTAACCGCAAGTTTACAGCCGGTTACCGGTTTTACCTCTTATTATACGCAACATTAACCGTGTCTAATAATTCCAATTAATACGTAAAAATCAGCTCATCATTTTGGTTTTATAGACTTATTGGAATAATCAGACACGGTTTGATTATTTAGTAGCAGTGCCACATGGCACTGTCGAGAGCGCAACAGAGGATTAAAAAAGGGAGCGAGGGGTTAAAATATAATTACAGCCCTTAGTCATTCTTTGGACGTCTTCGGTTATCGAAAACATCGTCCGAAAAAGGAGCATCGTGACAAAAAGTATCATTTTTTATGAGAATGGCTCTATTTTGGCCAAAAAGCGTCCCAAAAAGGAGCACTCGTCCCAAAAAGGAGTAAGGACTGTAAATAGAATTTTACAGTTCACCGCTTTTGGCATGCCGTAAAAGGGTTCATAAAAAATTCCTGGCGCTGTCTTGGAGTTCAATGTAAAAAGTGAGATTGTAAAAATTCCCTTGTAAAATCACACTCCCGATTTTCAGGAAGCAATATAAAGGTGTCCGTAATTAAAAAGTCCTTCTCATAAATTTTCGGGGCCCGCTAGAGCTTTCCCTATCAATTTAATGATAAAAAATGAATTTGGCATTTCACTATCAAAACAATCATTATTTAATTGTAGTTTTTACTATTTGAAAACGTACTGGTGTCTCTATCATAAAAATAAATACGAAAAAAAGGGGCACCACAGCTGAACTTATTACTTATTCCAGCTAATATGGAAACAATAAATGATTTTGCTATAATTGTTTTATGATCGACCTGTCGTTTATTTGCTTTGATTACATTATTATTTATTTTATTTGAAAAAAAAAGTGATTTTGTTGACGAAGTTCAGAAATGAGCGTCATTTCGACTAAAACGCCGGATATGTAAAGCTACACCGTCATGAACTTTTCCTCAATCATCACGAGCATGTACGCCTTTGACTATTTCAAAATAACCGGGTCTGTTTATATGTGCCAATTGGCACACAGATTAAGTTTTTCTCAATCATCACGAGCATGTACGCCTTTGAATATTTCAAAATAACCGGGTCTTTTTATATGTGCCAATTGGCACACAGATTAACGTTTCCTCAATCATCATGAGCATGTACGCCTTTGACTATTTCAAAATAACCAGGTCTTTTTATATGTGCCAATTGGCACACAGATCTACTTTTCCTCAATCATCACGCGCATGTACGCTTTTGACTATTTCAAAATAACCGGTTCTTTTTATTTGTGCCAATTGGCACACAGATTAACTTTTCCTCAATCATCACGAGCATGTACGCCTTTGACTATTTCAAAATAACCGGGTCTTTTTATATGTGCCAATTGGCACACAGATTAACTTTTCCTCAATCATCACGAGCATGTACGCTTTTGACTATTTCAAAACAAACGGGTCTTTTTATATGTGCCAATTGGCACACAGATTAACTTTTCCTCAATCATCACGAGCATGTACGCCAATTGGCACACAGATTTACTTTTCCTCAATCATCACGAGCATGTACGCCTTTGACTATTTCAAAATAACCGGGTCTTTTATATGTGCCAATTGGCACACAGATTAAGTTTATATTTATCATTTTCGTGAAATCTGGCTAATAATGTGGAATCATTGCACTAATTGGCCCTTTGTATAACTCTTTGACTACTTCAAAATAACCGGGTTTTTCATAAGTGCCAATTGGCACACAAGTTAAATTTATGTTAATCATTTTTGTGGACTGGATACATATTTTTTGCGTTGTGGAAACCTAATCACTGGAAGGAACGATATCTTTGACTATTTCAAAATAACCTGGTTTTAGTATGTGCCAATTGACACACAAATTAACTCTTGATCTCTTGACAGTGCCATATGGCACTCTTTTCATTTATTTTAGTAATAGCTTGAATTCGATAACAATTATCCCAAAATGGTTATTGTTTGTCAAGAGCAATTTCCGATTAACCGGAAATTGACATCCGGTTACCGGTTTTAATACTTATACCTCTTATTATTCGCAAAAGTTTCACTCATTAGTGCCATATGGCACTATAAGGAGCGCAGCAGGAAATTAAAAACCGAAGCGTATTTGGTAAATTTATATTGACCATTTTTCTCATAATGCGGCCCCTAACAGGCGCTAATGAGCATTAATAGCCCTTAATTGGCACTAATTCGACTAATGGGCCCTGGTCGAAAGGGACAGTGTAATATAGGTTGAACACCCTATGACAAAAAATATGCGAGTGTCAGCTGATAAAAAACTGAAGGTTTAAAATTGTAGATGGAATGTTGGTAAAGGCGTATTATTGGTGGCATGTTTGTTCTGAGTGGAATGAGTGACACCTTAATTTTATGTTGACCAACATTCTTAACCCTCATTGTTCTAGAGTCCTACATTTTTCTGGATAACGAAAATATCCGAAAATTGGATACATTTTCTCCATGTAACATACAAAAAAAAAAGCATCGAAAAAAAAACAGTAAATACGAAATAAGGCAAGAGCGAAAAAACGAAATGAATAGGATGAAATACCTTCGACCACATGCCTTTGAGTAATTAACTTCGTTTTCACAAATTCGAACATTTTTGATTCTCCTTTTTTTTTCTTCAAGTGACTTTTATTTTGTCAGAAAAAAAATACAGTCCCTTTTTTATAAAAAAGCCACTTAAAATAGTGTCCTTTTTTACTTTATTCGTGGACTCATTTTTGAAGAACTTATTACTGAGGTATTGGACCGCGCCGCTCGTTTTCTAGTTTTTAACTCCCAGGGGGACAATTGGTTAAATTTGCTCCGTCGGCTGTAAATCGTGCAAAATTTCTGTAAAACGGGTCCGTATCAAAAATCGCTGATAAACGGGTCTAGAATTTTGAGAAGCATCTTTTTCGGAAAAAACGGAAAACAAATCTGACCACAAAATTCCCACAATCGACCACTTACCAAATGTGGTCAATTTTAAAATCTCTGATTGAGCATGTTATTGCCAAAATATCGGAAAATACTGAAAGAAATTTTGAAAAATTGAGTGGGGAGTTTTTTACTTCAAATTTTCCAATATTTTTAATAAAATCTTAAAAAAACGTGACGTCTAACCGAGAAAAAAACAATAAATACGACAAAACGCAAAAGCTCCCTGTTTAGGATGAAATACCATCGGCAAAATACCATTGAGTAATTAAGTTGGTTTTTTCACAAATTCGAACATTTTTTTCTTTCTTTTTTTTTTGCGTTGAGATTGTTTTGTGAAATGGTTTGGCAAAAATAATCTCGCGCATAATTTGCCATATTTTCATTTGATGCGTTAATTCTGTAAATGTTGGGAGAGATGAAATAGCCTGACCGAAATTTTTGGTTAGAAAATGATGGGGCACGGAAATGTGGCAGCGGTGGGACCCTAAACGTGATTTTTTGATAATTAAATGGTTAGGAAAAATGTATTATTGAAATTACAGTTCCGAATGTAATACTAATAGTAAACTACACCACCTGCGCAGTTATCTGGCCATTATTACGTAACAAATCATTTTTTTCGGCGAAAATGTCGGCCAGATAACTGCGAAGGTGATGTACATCAACTGCCCAATTATTGAGCCGGTTTTCCGCTAGTGCTGTTATCCGGCTATTTTTCTTTCTTAAAAATTTTCCAGCACAACTTATATACGTGACCTAACCCGTTATCTTACCACTTTTTGAACAAAACCTACAAGATTTACAATTATCTTACTAAACGCTTTACTCAATTATCTCACCAAAATTAGGTTTTATAGTCCTTGCTTTCAATAGGGACGTTTTTTATTCATGAAAATAGCGTCCCTATTGGAGTGAATGGCCCAAAAATGTTCATTTGGGGAAATTTCACGAAAAGATGTCCCAATTGGGAGTTAGGACTTAAATTAAATTTAGCTGCAAAATAAAACTACAGTCCCTACCTCAAAATTGTTTCAATTGGTGATTCAAAAAATTGTAACGATTTTGAGTCATGACGTCATTTTGTAACGATTTTTAGGTAGGGAGTGTAAATACTAGGAAAAATTTTAAAAGTGTTATGCTTAATATCCCCACAAAAAAGTGTCTGAACCCGTAAGATCTACTGTAGACATAATCAGGGCCTACTTTGACGTCTGATATCACCTTTTTGGCAAATCTTGGACCACGTCAGGGAGTCCATTAAAGCCTACAGATAAATCCGACATTGACAAAAAAAAACGAACATTTTTTTTGTTTTTGTTCAAGACACCAAATCCGAATTTTTAATGTTCGCTTTTTTTATAATGGGGAAAGATTGACAAATGAAAAAAAAAAATGATGAGAGATAATAAATTAATTATTAATTAATATATCCATTTGTAGTCCTTGCTTGACTGAACCGATCAAAGTCGGTCGCGACTCGTCATAAGACTCAACTAAAATATACGGATTGATTCTCTTGCTTTTTTTAATTCTTTTTTAACGTTTTTTTTTTCTTTTTCTTTTTCACTCACCATGGAACAAATAATATGAATTAATATTTAATAAGGATACAACAAAATAAAAATTTTAAAGATACGTTTTAAAAAGATTAGCTGGCAGGTTTCCCTCTCAGAGCGAATTTATTTTTTGAAAGGAAAATAATTTTAATGTAGCTTGTATTATGTCCGGGTGATTAATCTGTGCCCAAGCCCTATTTTGAAATCAAATCCATAATATGAACTTATGGCACGGGCGGCTGCGCATAAGTTTATTATCCGCGAAACGGTTTTTACAACACCAGCTGGCTCACTTTGCTGCATACGCAGACTGTATTGTACATACACGCCAGACATTGTCTAAAACTGTGTTTCCTATACATAATTTTATTCATATGTGGAAGTAATAAGAATATTAATAACATATGTTTTCGGATATTTTAAAAATATGTTTATTTATCCATAACGGTCGTTTATCCCATAAGGACCGTTTCGCCCATGACGACCACTTTTTTTCGACAACCGAAAAGGCCACTGTGGCCCTTAAAAAAGTAAGGACTGTACTACAAAATTTAACACTCCAGCAGCAATTTTTAGCGTGGGTTGATAACTTAGGATTAAGGCCCGATGTTTTTTCTTATAAGCTACGTTTTTTTATAATGTCATAGAAAAAAATGCATATATGAAGAAGATCCGTATATTCTTAATATCCAACAAAGTTCATGCAAAACGAACACTAATCAAAAAAATATGTGGCATCATTTTGGAATATAACCATTGTTGTACTTTGTATACTTTGCACAATTATTTTCAATATAAATAAAATACCAAATGAATATGCCAAAATGAGGATCCCATAGTGTAGTCTGAAATTAGGGACAAAGTGGATTTAGGATTAACCCTTGTTCGCTGGAGCCGTACATTCCCTGCGGAAATAATTCCGATCTTTTTTTTTTGGTTTATGATAATAATCAGAATAAAATAATTTGATAATATTAATGTACATAAAACGAAAATTAAATTATTTGAGCAACTAAACACGATTTCTATAATAGCAATTTTTAAATCCAATGACAGCAAAACTCAACATAGCGTTATCAATTTTAAATCGAAAATTAAGGAACACAAAAAATGCAGTTTAACAAATTACCAGTAATTGGTGCCAAGAAAAACGAAAAACACGTTTTTTAAGTTTATTTTTGTATTATTTTTTGCAGGAACCATTTCCGAAAGCAAAACTACGTTTGATAGGATGTTGCCTAGTAGAAATATTACGAGAGAAAAACTCATTTAGGAGTACAGTCCCTACCTCAAAATCGTTACGATTCGTGATTCGAAAAATCGTAACTATTTTGAGTCATGACATCATTTCGTAACGATTTTGAGCGTAACGATTTTGAGATAGGGACTGTACTTGTCTGTTCTAATTCAATAATTTGTGGATAAATTGTTAATGTAAAACGTCAAAGCAAAAAAAAACACGGTAAATCCGTAAATGTTAAAATGATGATATTTTTTTTCACTCCGGTTCGTAAATTACCAGCAAACGAGGACAAAGTGGGTATAGTAGATTAAGCAAGGTACTTTTGGCGTAAAGTTAATTTTCACGCGCAGAATTTTGCATGAAAATAGCTTTTGGAAACTGGCACTGTCAGATTTCAGTCGGATTTAAATAAGCCCGTTGCGGGTTAACTAATTGGCTTCAATGGATACAATTACATATGGACTTGATACAATGTTTCTTATCGCCGACTTAAGGACCTTTAAAATCGCTTTTTTTTNTTTTTTTTCGTCAAGAGTCGAAATAATGGTTAAAGAATAGCGAGTGTTAAATTGGGCAAAGTAGTGTATGTTTCTTGGATACTTTCTACTGGCACGGGTAATGAGTTTGTCACCGAGCATATCTTAAACTCTCCCGGAAAATTGATTCTTCGTGCAAAACTGCTCAGGTTCCCCAAAATACCGAAAATTGCCCATTACTTGCTAAATACTCGATTTCATTATGACTCAGAGTCTCCGGTTTTAATACGATTGATGCCCTAACCAGTTATCTTTTAATATTTTCTGGACCAAAATCCGTTTCACGGTATATCCTGATAACGTACAAGTTTTACAGGTGCGCCGTTATCGTTCAAAACCAAATTGAAAAAGTGAAAGATGATGAAAAATTGAAAGATAACGGCGCAGTGCTTTACCCATAAAGATATGTATTTCAGAAAAAAAATCTAAAAAAAATAAAATACAACGGCTCGAACGGGAAAAATTGACAGATAACGACGCACCTAGTGTATTAGCGAAATCTAGTGTTAACATAACTGTTTAGGTAGTGTATAAACTGGTAAACAAATTCGATTTTAGAACGATTACCGCATAAGTTCGAATCCAGCGCATCTCATATTTTTTTATTTCAATACATATAAAATGTATTCTAAATAGTTTCAATTGATACCGATTGGTAGTGATAAACATAAGGAAAAGGGGCATTCTAGAACAAAAAATTATCGTCAGATTAATGACGGAAAATTACCCCTCGTTTCACATGAATATCCGCTAAAAAAAGAATTTAATTTCTAGAAAATAGAAAAAGAGTGTTAGAGACAACCATCTAGAAATTAATTAAAAAATGTTTTTTCAGCGGATATTCATGTGAAACGACGGGTAGTATGCCATATTTTATCCCCAAAAAAGTATCAAAAAATGAGACCAGTTGAATAATCGTAATTCAAATTATGATCAGATTATATAAAGTGTAAATCCTTTCCGATTGAGAAAAAAGTAACAATTATTATTTTTGGTTGTTATAGCATCAAGTGGAATCCTTTAATTGCGTCCAAAGTGTCGAGGCGGATTAAGATTAGTTCCACACTTTTGCACCTCTCAAGTCACTTTTTTGATTTTTTAACTCCGAGAGAGTCGGCCTTGTGTTATTCTCCGGCATTATTTGAGGGTGGTGATTTTGTGGCAGGATTGTGTATTGAAGTGTTTGTGTTGTTTTGTTTCGTTTGTTTTTTGCTCTTATTTTATTTTTTCTTGAGTTCGGTGACAGCAAGGGTGGTTATTATGTCCATTTGAAAGCGCGAAAACACAAAGGAGGCTTTAGGTCCATAATAGCCACCCTGCGCCTCGGAAAAGTACTCCTCCACCAAAACTCACCCGGCACTATAATTTAGGATCTCAATCTCCTTCCTCCGATTCGGGACTCAATTGTGCCACTCTCCGACCCCCGAAAAAACAATAAGAACAGAAAAAAAATGCACAAAAAGGGAACGAGCAAAAAAATAATAATCATCGCTTTGCGTCATAACAACCCCGAAATTGTACCCCACTGTTGTTGAAGGTTGTTTGCTCAGCCATTTACGCCGAACGAATAAATAACAACAACACCCCCAGACGTTCTAACCACTTCCAATAGGATGATTACAGATTGTGACTATGTTGTCGTTGAAAATTTTTAACCCATAGGGACATAAAATCGAATTCGGCAGTGGTAGATTTGCTAGAAATGGGAAAAATCCAAAAAGTGAAAAAAAAAAATCAGTTTCTGAATAATCAAATTGATGTAGTTTGAGGAGCTTTAGAATCAGTTTTTTTCGATTTTACCATTTTTACCCAATCTACCAGTGCGTTCGAGGACTTTTACAAAAAAAATATTTTCATATATTTAAAGACGGTTCAAAAATTGAACAAATTGGTAAAAAATTGAAGTAAAATGATTTTGACAAAATTTATTTGAAAGCGTTCTAACGCCAAAAATGATTTAAATGAGACATTATGTATCGAGGGGTTAAGAAAATACGGTATGACTGCAGCTGTACATACTCCCAAAAATGGTTAACTCGCCATTGAAATTCTTGGCGAAACAATGAGAAATGTTTTGAAGGAGTTTACTGGACGTAATGATATATATTGTTTTATTTTCCTGGCAATTACATGTAATTACACGACATACTTACATAGATTCCACATCATCAAAAAAAGAAACAAAAACATGTTTTGCTAGTGTTTCTTATTTGTTGCATCAACAGTATATTTTAATTTTGCTGCTTTATTGGTACAAGAAAGTTAACTCTCTCGTACCGGAGCTTCCTGGTCCGTTTTTTCATACCGTAAAATATTTCAGAATAAGTTTAAGATTTTTTGGGAAAAGATTTTTTGCGAAAATTTCTTGAAAAACTTGTTTATCGGCCCCATTTGGTCTCTTGAAGCCGAATTTTTCAGACAATAATCATAAAAAGTACGTGTTGGCGCTAGAGAGTAAAAAAAACAATATTGAGTAATTTATGAGTAATATTTCTAGAATTTGATAAAATATTTGGGACATTTTGTAGATTTTATTGTTTTTTTTAACAGTGGGCTTCAGGATGCCTAATTAGGATGTTTTTTTCTGGATTTTCTGAAATCATCGATTATCTTGACAAAATCCAACAAATTAATTGAGCTATATATACATTCCTTAACCATTATGTTTTTTTGGCGCAGACAAATGAGCACGAAAAAATCACTTGTCTGAAAAAACATTCGGAAGCACTCAACGTTGAAATTTTACAAACAACGGAAATTGAGGGGGGAGTAATCGCGTTGTACTTTGCGCTCCGTTTTTGCCACTTGAGGTGACAAATCATGTCACTTCGAGACTTGAGTTCTCAGCTACCGTTGAGATTTTTAAAAACGTATCGGAATAATTTTTGATTTATATCTATCTTCGGCAAAAATTTTTCTATTTTACAAAAAAAAAAGTGAATCTGAGAGTAAATTTTTGTATTATTTTCTTATTGGACATCTGAAGTTTTATACACTAGCTTGTCTGATTCCAGGACACCTTTCAACAATAAATTCATTTCCGGAACGGGTTTTAGGGGTAAAATGAGACGAATTGCCAAATATTATATTGGGAGTCCCGAATCTCGGAAAAAGGAACTTTGAGTCAAAATTGCAAACCCTGACCAATTCTCCTGTAGGAAAATTTTCCAAAAAATGTCATAAAATTGTCCAATAGGGATTTTGAGGGCATATTGGACTTTCTGTCCGCTTTACAAATTGTCATCGGTAGTCCAATTCACATAGTTTTTTTATTTCCTGCTTTCCGAAAACGGATTCCGAAAAAAAACATAAAAGCTGCAAGCCAATGAGAAATGATAATGTTTTCCGTTTAGACAAAAAGGATCCAAATCGAAAGAACGGACGAAATCTCAATCTCATAACTTGCGAAGAATGTGGCCTGATTTGTGCTGGACAAAGTCATTACAACGTGCACATAAGATCGCATACAGGTAACTTTTTTTATTTTTTGGGGTTAAAGTATCTTTCGTATATGTGTTCTAGGCCGGAACGTAAAATTTATCAAAATTCACCAGGTAAAGTTTGTCTGTTTTCAGTACCCTCTAGAAATTACGATAATTATAAAAGTACCGCTTTGTGTAGGCCAACAAGTTATATTTTACAAATTTTTTTTAAGTTTAAAGTTTTTGTAAAGATTTTGTAATTTTTTTGTAAAATTTTTGTAAAGTTTTTGTAAAGTTTTTGTAAAGTTTTTGTAAAGTTTTTGTAAAGTTTTTGTAAAGTTTTTGTAAAGTTTTTGTGAAGTTTTCGTGATGATGTCAAGTGATATAGAGCGCTAAAGAGATGGCTATAAACTGTACTAGCACTTGTTATGCATATTTTTGACTAGTCTTTTTTATCTCAATATCTTATTAATTAAAAAAAGTCAAGTATTACTTCAGGCTTTAATTTGTCCAAACATGACCCATTGATTTAGACCATGCCTTGTAACGTTCATTACACTGTAATAATGAATTTCGACAGCCCTTTTTGTTATTCATAAAATTAAAAAAAAATGTTTGTTTTAGGGGAACGGCCATTCAAGTGTCATATCTGTGGCGTTGCATTTACTCAAAAAGGAAATCTGCGTCGTCATTATAAAATCCATTCTGACGAGAAGCCTTTCCAGTGTCCAATCTGCTCATATCGATGTCGTCGGCGTGATGCCCTTAATGGACACATGCGAATTCATTCCGGTAAGTGCACTTGGAAATTAACCCCCAAACGAATTCAATCGTCAAGGGAGCACGTCAAGTCACTTTAGTTATTAAAACCAGTCAGAGTTACGTGCTAGTATACCCCCTAAGTTGGCAACATTAGCAAGTAGGCTGTCCAAGGTCAATTTCAAAAATATATTTTTTTGCCAAAACTAGCATTTTACCGGTTTAGCTTCATGAAAATTAGGCGATACGAGTAAGAGACCCCTCACAAATCAGTCAAATAAATTTACAAACAATCTAGAAACCCTCGGCCGATTTTCACGAGGCTAACCCGGTAGGTGATCTTTCAGTATTTTTAGTACAGGGGGTAGTCCAATTCTGGGACAATCTATTAGGGGAAACTTTTCAAAAAAAAAACCAATTCCGGAACTGTTTTTATTTCAAAAAAAAAAATTCTGAGACAAAACATCCATTTCCGGGACGTTTTTAGTGATAAAATGAGACTAAAGTGTAATTTCGGGACAAAATGGGACTTTATAATTGGACTACCCTTGTAATTTACTAAAAAAACTCTTAAAATCACCACGGTGATATGGTCCATATGTTATTCACAAGTTAAGTCTAATTATTCCAAACCATATTATATCGGTAAATTCAAATTCTTTTGTTCACTGATTTTTTAGAACTAGAAATTAAAAAATGCGTGAAACCTAATTTATTTGATACGTCTTCAATTATTGTTCCAGCGATCGGAATTCTTTGAGTATTATTTACAAAATAATTTCTGCCCTGTCAAAATTCCCACCAAGCTACTACGCCATTATTGACACGATTTTTTGTGTCCAATCGGAATTTCTCTCAAGACCACCGGTGTGTTGCTTTTCTCACCCCCTAGCCCAAAATTATCGAAAAAAATGTAAAACATTCCAGAATTTCGTTTACCAATCGGGCTTCGTTGTTATAATTGTTGGGTTGATAAATGTTTTGTGTCTTTAGTTTTGATGAATAGTTGCCAGATAACTGATAACTGCGAAAGATATATCTGAGAAAGTTATATCTGATAAATAAAATTTTGTAACAGCTTTCTCAAAATTAAATAATTAGCAAATCAGAAAACATAATACACAGTGTCTGCAAAATCAGCAAGTCTGACTTGCAGAAGACGGCCGTGTAGTCAGGGGGTTAAATCTTTTATAGAGTTAAGTAAAAAGGCCATAATTTTGTACAGTATGAGGCATAATAACGCGCTTCTCGCTTTTCCATTTTTTAAGCCTGGTACATTTTTAGGCCCAAATTTAGAATACAAAATTTGAAAAAAGCGAGAAGTACGTTATTTTACACCATACTGTATAAGATTCGAGAGGGAATTAAAATTTTAATATTAAAATTTAATATTTTTNAATCGAAAAAATCGAAAAAAAAAATTTTTTCTGGACAAAAATCAATCACAGAACGCTTGTGCTATACTACCATGCTTTGAGAAATTATTTACGGTGTTTTCCTGGGTCTTGTCATTGTCTCTGTGAATTATAAAATCGAGATATTCATTATCTGGTGCATTCTGTCTTTTCAAAGGTGTTGGTGTCAGATTCGTGACGTATGAGTCTTCTCGACCAATCATATCACGTTTTCATTCATCTGACGTCACAAAATTCAGTGATCTGACCAATTAAATAGATTTAACTTTTTATTGAAACTTATGCATGGGAACCACTCTTAAATAAATAAAATAAATAAATTCTTATGAAAAATAATTAAATTTGTTACTGAATATTTTTTACTAATAATTTTTTTCAGTAAACAAAATAAATTTAGTCGAAATTCTTTTTACTAAATATTTTTTACTAAATATTTTTTTCTCCGCTGTATTTTAAACTTTTTTAACACTTAAAAAAATATGTTTTAAACACTTATTTGCATCATTTTTTAAATATAAATTTTAGGTTTATTACTCCGTCGTACAAAACAAACGGAACGTTTTTTGATTTAAGTGTTTTATTTAGTATCCAGTCGTTGCCCTCGGAGTTAAAATAAATAATGCTATTTTCAATTTTGATTTGATTCCAAATGGGAACTTCCAATGTGAATCTCATGCGCCATTATTGCCACGTTTGTCCCGTCCAATAGGAATTCCAACCCGACCGCCTTTTTTATTTACGAAAAAAATAATGCAAATATTCCAATTTGTGCGTTTTACCGTGTTGCCATTGGTTCATAATTGGCAGTCTAATAAATGTTTTTGGCTTGTTTTTGTTTTTTGGTGATGAATGGTTTTGTAAAATGCAATTGGTGAAAGTAATTGGCCAAAGCACCCGGAATGTTTTTTCTTCAGGATTTCGAGTTATAGGAATTTCTCGCCGTACCATATTTTTTTGTTTTTGGCGTTTTTTTTTTCTATTTTTTGCAAATTTTCCGTCGTAAATCCTAATCTTAATTTGGCGATCGTATTTGTGATCGATTTTGAAGGTGATAGACCACTAATAGAAGGTGCGAGTTGCATTCCGATGGCACCACCTGCATAACACCAATAACTTTATTTTATTTTACTTTTTTTTTCAAACTTTTTGGCCTTTTTGCAAAACCGCCTGCGCTGCATCGGAGCCACTAATTAGGGAGTCCTTCAAAAAGGAATTAAGGGGCGGCTCGTACGTCATTCAAAATCATACAACAACCATACCTTTAGCAGCAAAATGAAAAAACTTTCACATAATGTCGAAAAATGTAGGAAATTAATGGTGCCCGGACGAATCGTGTTTTTAGCGCTTTTTCCCAACCACATTCAAATTTTCCCAAATGACTAATTTTTCGATCGAATATCTGCGAAAATACCAATAACGACGTACAGTATGTCAAACATAAAAATTGTTCACCATACAGATTGGAAGATATAAAAATCGACCAACTGTTGACAAGTTAAAAAAAAAATTCTTGAATACGCAATTTACGAGATTTCACTTGCCAACAATTGGTCCCTTTTTATACCGGCCAGCCTGTATAAAAAAATGAACATTTTTTTTCATTCGATCAAGATTCTAGAGATTTGAATAGATTACAAAATGTAAAACAAGTAAATATTGAGAATTTTTTGCTGAGTTCTAATTCCAGTCCGAGTTTTTTTTTTGAATTTTATCGAAGGTATTATCACAAAAATTTACCAAACATAACTATTTTATCACTAGATGCTCCAAAGAAAAACGGACTACAAAGCTCTAATAAAGGTAAGGGGTATTTTAACGGCTATTTTTTTCTCGCGAGAAGGAGTCAGTTGTTATTTTGCGTTAAAAAAATCTAGAAGAAAATCATCTTTGAAACAGTTAGTTTTTATGTTAAAAAGGACTTTTTTGGAGATTTTTTGATTCATGATCTCCGCGAGGAAAAATAGTTGCTAAAATAGCTCATTACCTTATAAACCAATTACACTGAAATACGGCGTATCATAGGGGACCCAAATTGGAACTGAATTGGGTCCCTTAGGGTCCATAAAATCAAGTTTACCCCCGGGGTAGGGTAAAAATGCCGACTTCTGCTACTTGTGTTAATCCAACTTTTACCGGTGTTGCCAAAAACTTATCATAGCCTTTTTAAAACATTCTTGGTCATAATTTCGATTTAATGAAACAAGCACAAAAAATAATGAGAAAAAATATTTTGGCGAAAGGTTAAAAAGTCCAAATACATCAAAAGGCAAAAACACGGGCCAAATTCTGATATTTAATCATCTGGGTCAACATTATCCGGATTGAAAAGAAGGCACGCATGAGATCACTTTTTTCAGGAAATATTTTTCTCAGACTGTTTTTTTTTTAGAACATTGCGGAGTTGATTCACATCATACATTTTCATTATAGTTAAACTTGAAAAACTCGAAAATCGCATTCCATATTTGTGAGTTTTTTCTCATCATTTTATGCCCATTTTACAAAAAAAAAATAATAATTTCATTATTCAACGTTTAGTGTTTCCAATTTTATTGGAATTAATAGATACGGCATCACCGACTCGGCGGCGCCACAAGTGCACTTCTGACGTGACTGGCCTCGTCCGTCCAATCACTATCAATTTATTAGTTAGAAAATTTCTATACAACTGCATTTCTATAAAACTATAAAACCGCATTTCGAAAAACTGCATTTTTAGAAAATCATAAAACCGCATTTCTAGAAAACTGTATTTCTAGAAAACTGCATTTTTAGAAAACTAGATTTCTAGAAAACTTAATTTCTAGAAAACTGTATTTTTTGAAAATAAGCAAACTGCATTTTTAGAAAGTTAGAAAACTGTGATTTCATTTGGAAAGTCTAGAAATTAGGTGCCATGTTTAACTCCAGAGATCAGCATATGTCGTGCGCGTTCGCTTTTTGATAAAAAAAAATATTGAAAAAAAAAAAATACATTTTCTAATCCAAATGTTGGAACTTGTCGGCAACAGAACTTTTCTTTGATCGTTTCCGCTTTTTTTATAATTTTTTTTACATAGTTTGGCACGCGAGGTGTCGACATCGAAAAATCGGCGAATGATTTTTAATGTGGTGATTCAAATCGTTGTACTCGTTCCTATACCAGACATTTTTTTTAATTAATGATTTTAATGTTTTTTTAATAGTTGGTCAAAAAAAGGATGGGGCCTTTAATCTTCTCTGCACCGCATAACATGGACAGTGACCAAATAAAGTAGTGCACCGACCGTGCAAAAAAATAAGTAAAAAATAAAATAAAAAACAAATAATAAGTTGATTAATCAAAAGAACCGCGAGGTAGTCCGAGGCCAGCTTTATTTCCACCACGTTTTAATCGCGAATGTACGGTAGAAAGAAATAAGAAAAAAAAGCTTTCATTATCAGAAAAAAATAACAAAAAGAGATGCATACGTTGTTGAATTAAATTGAATATAGTATAATAGTATGTAACATATATGGAAGAAAGCCACTATTGTCACTAGAGAGACAAATAAAGAAAATTAATGATTTTCATAATTTAATTAATAATGCGGTTAAATCAGGGTGAGGTAATATAGATGCTAAGACGTTTTTGGTTCGCGAGTGCGCTGAGCGAATATAAGTCACCAAAAAACGGCTTAGAATCTATATTACCTCACCCTATATATGGGAATTCCACGGAATCCGGAGACCTAACAGACTGTTTTATTATTCTCATTTCTGCATATTATATGTCAAAGATGAAAATTCGCCATAGTTAAGAACAAAAAAATTTCCAAATTCTAGATTTTAAACTCGCTTTCAAATTGTAACCTTGAGGGTAACCCAAAAATAATTATCCACTAGTCAAAAGTCTTAAATATTTTTATTACGGATTGTGTTAGGTCTATAAATTCCAATAGTCAAAAGTTTAAGGCACATTTATCGAATAAAATAAAAATATCATAATCGAATCATTTAGATAACATGTTTAAAATTATCTTATAACTTTGCATGGTGAATATTCTTGAAAGTTAGTTTTATTTAAAAAAAGTTGCATTTTTTTTCCGTGACGTGAAAAATGGAATGTGTGCCTTTCGGGATCTAGTCGTGGCTTATAAGATGCACCTTTCCGATTTGGAAAATGAAGGAAATCGTTGCTTGTTTCATTTTGAGAATTCAGCCAGTAAGCGGCGGGAAATCCTGAATTTCCTTACAAAAACGTCAACCCGAGCATAATCCCGGCTTAGGCAGTCTCGGTCAGGATTTAAATTCTATTTAAAAAAGAAAAGCAAAAAAAAAAGAAGTGTTTCATTTTTTGTGTGTCAGTTGAAAAAAGATACACTATAAGATGGGACATTGGCGGGTAAAATAACATTCGCCCAAAAATGTAACAGTATCTTAAATAAGGTGGCTCAGATTAGCCCGTTCCTTGGAGTCGGCAGCAAAAAAAAAAAAAAACAGAAAATAAATCGAAAAAAAAATAAAATAAATTTTGGGTTGGTCCTAATGACTGCAAAAACAGTCACATCTGATTTCAAGATCAAATTCTAATCCACCCAAAATCGTCTCGGATTTTTTTTTTTTGCATTTGTTTCCAGTTTCTTCTGTGAATTGCATCTGTTACTCAATTACCCTAACCCAACTAAAGTTGACTCAATAACTTGACTTTATAAAAGATTATCGATCGGTTTTAGTAGCAAATAACTAAGAATGGGGCCTAAAGTTCCATGTGTTTCTAGAATCGAATTGTACTTAATGAAATTGTTTACGTCTCATTTTTTCTGAAAATTTTGACATTGGACGTACAGTATGAACCATATTACAGTCCTTACTCTTTTTTGAAACGCTCGTTTTTGGGAAGATTGCTCCTTTTGGGACGCTTTTTCCGCCAAAATGGGGCCATTCTAATAGAAAAATGATCCTTTTTGTGACCATGCTCCTTTTTCGAACGATGTTTTCGAGAATCAAAATCGTCCCAAAAAAGAGTAAGGAATAAAATTCGTGATTTTTATTTGACTAAAAAAAATGAAGAAAACACGATTCGTTTAAATTCAAGTTTTTTGATTTCAAATTGGAATTTTCAAAAAAAAAAATTTTTTTTGATATTAATTTATATAAAAAAGTACATTTAATTTTTGGTTTATAATTAGTAACTCTATGTTGATTTCAACTATTATAACATTTCGAGTAGAAACAGCGTTTTCTGTGTCAGAATGGACAATATTCCATAATCTGTATTCAAGGGTTAAAGGATATTTTTCAGATGAGCAGATCTAATGTCAAGATCGAATTCTAATCCTCTAAAAATTGTCTGTTTCCATTTTTGGGTGTTTTCGGCTATTCTACTGTATTNNNAAAACTCAAATGCAAAAAAAAAAAGTGTGAATCACGGGCGCAATTCGAAAAGTATTTATCGTGGATCTGCGCTTGTAGCCAGTCGTAATTGTAATTGTATTCACACCGAAAAAAAAAAAAAATGTTTTTTTGTTACTTTTTGGTATTTTTTGTGGTAGAAAATGTTGACTCTGGGTCGATTGAGCACCTGGGTACCAAATCCATTTTAATACGTCCCGATTGAGCCGAGTGACTAGTTTCATCCTCCCCCCTAAACGGGCGTACTTGCTTTTGTTACTTTTTGAGTAAAAGAAAAAAAACCATTACCAATCCATACAAGGAGCTTACCTTAAACAATCCACGAAATGCAACTCAAATCCACTTTGACACCCTAATGCGACTAATTTGCACCCTAATACCTCCTCTCATGATTAATGTTTAGATATGCAAGCGGCTTCACAAGTTAACGTTCCTCAGTCTTGTTCGATTACCCCCTTTTTGGTGTTTTTTCAATTCGGAGAAAATGGGAACGGAGCTCGGCGGAGCTAGTCGGAACGCAATTTATACGTAAATTCGGAGTTTTACGTAAATTCGGATTTTTACGTAAATTCGGATTTTTACGTAAATTC
>SCLG01000334.1:20078-31236 GCA_004367875.1 Oikopleura albicans | reverse complement strand
CCCTATTTTCCATTATCTTAAGGTTTTATAAACAAAAAAACACGTATTTCGCAATACTCTCGAGTTACATAGCCCCTATTTTCCATTATCTTAAGGTTTTATAAACAAACACATGTATTGCGCAATACTTTCGCCCCTATTTTCCATTATCTTAGATTCGCCTACGCATTTTCAACCATACGCCCACACAATGTACCGTTATCTAGGTAACATGACCCTATTTTCCGTTATCTTAGATCCATTTAGCCCCAAACTTTCCTAAGATAAAGGTACATCTGGTGTATATGAAATCGTGCCGATCAGATAACATAAAGTTGTTATGATAATGGGCAAAGTTGTGCCAATTATTTTAATTTATATTTTTACGGTGGCATTTCCGGTATTATTACGTTAATAGTAAACTGTTTTCGATGATCTCATCTTTACAGCGGGTAGTCCAATTATGGGACGCTTTTCTTAAAAATGTCCAATTCTGGGACGCTTTTTTTCCAAAAAAAAAATTAGAAGTCCATTTTTGGGTCGCATTTTACCCAAATTCTGAGTCGAAAGTCCAATTCTGGGTCGAAACGGGACTTTTAGTGAAAATCGCAAAGCGACCCAGAATTGGACTACCCCAATATATATATTCTGCTAAAAACGGTGTATTTTGGAGAAAGGTGAATTGGGAGAATTTAAAACGCATTACGAGTAAGGACCATAATACTTCATGACACATACCTTTTTGGGAATTTTCATGTAGAAATATAAATTTACAAATCGAATTGCGACTCTATTTGCTTGTCATTTTAGAGATGATGAACAAGTTATGCCGAGTTCGCTATATTGGGCAACACCAAGCCGTAGTATCATGCTGAGTTATTTAGATCACGTGCTGATATCTCCGAGTAATACTACTGACAAGCACCGTCTGATTCGATATTATAAACAAACTGAATAACGTATAATATGAACGAAATAGTACCAGAGGTGGATAATAACCCCTATAAAAACTGACCGGGTAAGGCCTGGCATACCAGAGTGGACCTGAAATTTGACCCGTGCATTCGGGGTAGGGTAACCGACCTCCGAATAGTACCTCGATTCCAGATTCTATATAAATGCAAATTCAGGGGTCGTCAAATAAACCTATCGTGTCTTGAAAAATCGACCCTTAATAAGGACCCCTTGTATAACTTTTACTGGCCAAATTCACCTTCGTTGGCTGAATTGATAAAAAAAAGTGACTGTAATTTTCTCTATATCTGAAATGTGATCCGAAGAAAGTGTAATTGGTCGAAAAAATTCGAGTAATTTGCCCTTATCCAAAATGTGGAGTTCAGATACTTCATTTATATTATACAGTATAATATCACCACTTAACAGGTTATCTTGCCTTTATAAACGCTAAAAAAACGGTAAGATAACATGTTAGTGTGTAGGCGGAAACGCTTTAAAATTTTTGTTTATCTGGTAAGACAAAAATTGCAGTCATTTTTTTATAATTTATACTGATTCAGTTTGTAAATTATTCTGATACAGACGGTGCCAACTGATAGCTGAATGTAAAAAATATTTGCTTTTTATTAAGTATAAAAATAGATATTAGTTAAAATAGATATTTAGTTGGTTTACATTTTATCCAAATCTTTTTTGTGTTTTGAAGATGTTGAACGAACCGATCGAACAGAACCGGTTGATCTGGCAGAACCGACCGAATTCGGCGGCGACGGAAGTTCACTATGCAGACCCAGTTGAACTGTCAAAGTGGTTTATCATGTAAAAAATATTGTGCTTACTCTTATTAGGGACGCTTTTACGTTAATGACTCATGATAAACACTAGTTTTGAAAATTTAAAGGAAAAACTTTTACCCTAGGACTACACAGAGTGCGCCGTTATGTTTGACCCCATTATGTTTAACTTTTTCCCCCGCGAGCCATTATGTTTCACTATTTTTCGATTTTTTTTTTTTTGAGAAACATAACGGCGCACCCTGTGTATCCGTTTTCTCTAATAGTTTCATAAAGTACATCACCTCCGCCGTTATCTGGCCGACATTTTCCACAAAAATATTTTGTTACGTAATAAATTATTACTAAAAATGGCCATATAACGGCGCAGGGGATGTATACAATTAAATAAATCAAATCTAAAAAGCAATTTTTTGTATATTATTAATTAATTGTATATTATTAAATTTAATTTAACCACCATCCTGTGTTAGTTGCCAGTCTGTCCGATTGTGTGCTGCTCGTTGAGCGCCTCGAGAGATTTGACCTTGACGAGACTGATGACCTCGCTGACAACCTTGCCGAGCTAGCTGGAGATTGAAGGGGACTCGGGGTCGGTAATCGCAAACCAACATTTTGTATCGTTTGTTCAATATCATACGACATTTGCGGCTGAGAGTCCTTAATGTGCCCAATTGTTTTCAATGTTTCCCGCGAGATTTCGCGCAAACTCTTTAGTTTGATATCTGACCGCAGGAAATCGACGTCTGTACCACATTTTGTCGCGAGTTCTTTATCAAAACGCGCAATCTGGCGGTTAACCCGTTGGACCTTTTCGGTAGGGTTACAAAATGGCGGTAGGGAAAGAAAAGGCAACAAAAGCTTCTGCCGCTGATACCCCAGCAGCGATGTAAACTTTACGGTTAACTCTCAGGGGGACGGAGTTTTTGGGAACCCGTAGGGGGAAAATGCGTGTAAATAAACACGCACTTCAAAAATTCACAATAATTCGCAATAACTCAAAAAAACTGGTAAAACCAAGTTGGAGAGCTCGTCAAACTACGTCGATCCGACTATTCAGAAATTGATTTGGGCCACCAAGGCCCCCTAGAGAGCTGTTTGAAATCTCCAACCTACGCAAAAAACACCGTCAATCAAATTTTCTCGAAAAGTTGAGGGGGGTCACCAATACCCGTTTTGCTCTACGGGGCCTCCATATGCCTTAAATCGACGAAAAAAAAACTTGCGTGTCTATTTACACGCACTTCCCCCTGGGAGTTAAGGACAAAAGTAGACTTTGGTAACAATTTGAAAATCGTTCCTTAATGTGTGAACCCCCGTACGTACTTTTAATAAAAGTCGGTTTAAATTTAAAAAAAATGAATGACTAGTTATTTGAAGCCCCTGGACCTTTTCGTTGTGTTGATCAAGTTCCTTTTGAAGCTGTTGTCGGTTAGCTTCACTTGCCTCAAATTCAGCATTTTTATTTTCGGCCAATTGATCCGACTCTTGGAGGCCACGTTCGAGCAACATCAGATCTTCTTCCAATTCCCGCATTATTCGCTGTTTATATCGCAAAGTTTCAAATATTGAACGATGGGAATTTTCAAGTTCAGCCAAAGCCTGTCTTTCGTCATCATCATCTAAACAGACGATTTTAGAAAAAAACTATTCCACGCTTCGCGGTGATGTATTGGTCACGTTTTACGTGGGTAAAAAACGACGGGCCAATAGAGAAACGGTCAAAAAAAACCGACCAATAAACGACTCGCATGGAATTAGGAAGTGCATATTTAATAACTTTTTTGTGTTTTGACCAAAAAACTTTTCTCCAAAAAATTTTTATCCAAAAAACTTTTGTCCAAAAAACTTTTACCCAAAAAAAATTTTACCAAAAAAACTTTTGTCCAAAAAACTTTTGTCCAAAAAACTTTTGTCCAAAAAACTTTTGTCCAAAAAACTTTTGTCCAAAAAATTTTTATCCAAAAAAATTTTGTCCGGAAAACTTTTCTCCGGAAAACTTTTCTCCAATAAACTTTCATCCAACAAACGTTTTCTCCGAAAAATTTTTTCTTGAATTTTTGCCCAAAAACTTTCTTTTTCAATTAACACCGAAAAACCTTTTCTCTGAAAACCTTTTTCGAGAATTTTCTCCGAAACACAGCGATACTCAAAAAACTAGAAATTACATACCTCCGACTTTCTTCAGACTTTGCCGCAATTGGTCATTCCCGCCGCAAATAATTCGTAGAGTATTTTCAAGGCCATCAATTTCGCGTTCGGCTTTTTGAATTTTGGCATGAAGCTCATCTCCCTGGCGCTGTAAAGCTTCCTTTTCTTGAGCTGCTTTAATCACATGGTATGCTTGAGAGTGTTCTTCTTCGCCCTCGGGCGTTTGCATTGACATTGTGATTATTTCATAGCGCTTTTTCAGTTTTTCGATTTTCGCCGTGCGATTATGCACTTCCATACTCAACTGGGATTTAATTTCGGACGCATGCTTTAGTTCTTGTTAAAAGGCTGTCCAAACCGAATTTCAAGTTATTTGCGGTTTTTGATAACAACTTCGGATTTTCACAAAAAAAAATAGTTCTGACCTATTTTGGGGGTTTAGTTTCCAATTTCTAACCGGAAGGTAACCAAAACTATGGGTTTTAGGGTTAATTGAGGCCAAGGATTCCGAATCTAAGACTAATTTTCAAAATGACCGACAATTATCAGGTAATTCTCGGTTTTTGATCAGAAAATTACCCAAAATTACCAAGTTGACTAATTATAGGGTAATTTGGGGTCGAAGATTTCAAATCTAGCATCAATTTTTCAAACCGACTACTAATTGACCGGTAATTTTTGTTTTTTGATTAAAAAAAAGTTTCTGACGACTTCGGGTTGGACAGCCTACTCTTGTATGAGTTTATTCTCATGCTGCACAATCTCGGCCTTGCGCTCCTTGAGGGCAGTTTCCAGCCGCAATTTCCGCTGCTCTAGACTTAAAACCGAGTCGGCGTGACCTTCCAATAATTCGCGAACTTTTTTCACTTGAAGCTTTAGTATATTATCCTCCACCATGAGATTTTGTTTTTCTTTTATCAAATTTCGATGAATCCGCTGGCTTGAATCATCGTACAGCTCCAGTTCTTCAATTTTTGCATTAAGCCCTTATCCGTTTTTATCAGATAGCTCAAAAAAAAATACTTGAACTTGAGACATAATAAAATAATCTATAATATAAAATTTCTAGAAAACGAAAAAAGCTCTCTTGGAGAAATTGCGATGGTAAATTTATGGGAAATATTCGTTGTCGTTTTTAATACCGTATGGTCCATACCGGTATGCTTTATTTTTCCAGCTTACCAGCCCACACCCTATGACATTACCGGTTAATTTAATTACCAGTTTTTGAAACTTTTGTAACATAAAATTTTCCTGAATAATTTATACACGAAAATATTAAAATTTATGAAAAAATTATTAAAAATTTCCAAAAATTTATAAAAAATTCCCAAAAATTTATTAAAAATTCCCAAAAATTTATAAAAAAATTCCCAAAAATTTTCATATGTTTCGTAGATTTATTTATATTTTAAATGTACTTTAAGGGTGGTCTGCTCGATTTGTTTACAAACATGCATGAAAAATAAAACGTTATTGTGGACAAGGCATACATTCAATCAATTTGAAAATGCCATGTACACATTTTTCCAACCTTCTTTGTTGGATCAATTTCGTTTTTTGTGGAAAAAATGTGAAATNTTCAATTTTTGCATTAAGCCCTTATACGTTTTTATCAGATAGCTCAAAAAAAAAAATACTTGAACTTGAGACATAATAAAATAATTTATAATACACCCCCTGCGTCGTTATCGGGTAAACATTTCGAGGACAAATTTTGACCCGATAACGGCGCAGGGGGTGTACAAAATTTCTAGAAAACGAAAAAGGCTCTCTTGGAGAAATTGCGATGGTGAAATTAGAGGAAATATTCGTTGTCGTTGTTGATACCGTATGGACCATACCGGACCGGTATTACCGGTATGCTTTATTTTTTTCCAGCTTACCTGAATTAGGAACACCCTATGCCATTACCGATTGATTACCAGTTTTTAAAATTATTAATTACAAAAAAGTTATTGAATTCCCAAAAATTTATAAAAAAAATCCAAAAAAATTATAAAAAAAATCCAAAAAAATTATAAAAAAAATCCCAAAATTTTTTAAAAAATTCTCCTATTTTTCGTAGATTTCGTTATACAGTTGGTTACTAAACGAGTTGACACTTTCGTTTCCGATTTTTTCGTCAAAAACTGTCAACTCGTTAGGTCACTTTTGCGCCTTTTTTGCAAAAAAAACGCCCAAAAACTGTCAACTCGTTTAGTAACCAACTGTACTTTAAATCGTCTACGCACTACGGTGTTATCTTTTATTTGTTTTGTTTACGATTTAGTTCCGAAATGTAAGGGCACATGTGTGCGCACAGTGTATTTCCGACCAGAAAAAGTTCAATTTTTACAACAGTACCCAACTGATAGTGCTAAATAAAAACGCGCCTTGGTACTCTCGGGTACTTTTCTCCATTTCCCCATGAACTCGCCTCAGATTATCCTGTAATTTGCGTAGTTGTTCGTCAATGATTTTTTTCGTAGCTTGTTTCTCATTTAGTGCGGAATTGAGATCGTTCACTTTTTCTTCCAGAGCTTCTTTTTCGTCATTATTTCCTTCACCTTGCATTCGAGCAATTCGACGCTCGAGCTGGGCAATGTTAAAGTCTTGTTGGTAAATAATTTCTTGGCTCTTTAGCGACTCTTGGTCCAGTTTTTGGAGTCTGGATTTTAAATTTCGAATTCCGGTATGGGCACCGTGCAACTCCAATTCAACACTTTTTTGATCAGAGCTAACTTTTGTAAGTTCTTGGGTCTTTTTAAATGTGATATCTCGGGCACGGCGGCGCTGCGATTCAAGCTCTTTAAACCGGGTTAGAAATTTTTACTAACTACAGTAGTGACTCCTATATAAGCCGTTTTAATACTCGGAAATAGCGGCTGTAATTCTGGGAGAAAATGGCCTTATTGAGTATTTTATTCCGCAGCATATAAAAACAGACATAATTTCGGGGGTAATTCTAGAAGTATTTTCTAGAATATATTTGCTTGGCCCAACGAATCCACGCTATTCACACTACCGTGTGAGTCATGAAAATCGGCTGTACCTTTCTAGGTAAAATTGGTCTATGTCTAGAACCGCGCAGCCGATTTTCATGGAACTCAAACGGTAGACGTTTTTCGAATTGGGAATTATGTTTGAATTGATGGTATAAATTGAATAACGTTTAACATGAATAAAAACAATTTTCGACCAATTACACATTCTTCGCATTACGCCTAAAAATTTGGATTGCTATTTTTGACCAAAGTCCATTTTTGTCCCTTAATTTTTTTTGAATTTTTTTTTTCAAAAAAAAATGCGTCCCTTAATTTGAAGTTTTTTCCTGAAAGTTTCCCTTAATTTGGTGTCATTTACTATTTGACCCCCTGTACCTCATTTTAAGGTGTAATCCAAATAAGGTTTAATAATTTGTCTTAAATTGGTCGAATTTTTGTGTGAAATTTCGACCAATTGAACTCTATTCATATAATCCTTATAAACAAGGTTATTCAAACTGTAAATTTTATTATATTTCGAACCGTGTCTTTGAGTTCTGCTTCTTTTTCCGCCACAAGTCGATCTGCTTCTTTTGCGGCTTCAGCAGCCGATAGATGCCCTTTTCGTGCATTTTGAATTTGCTCCTCGACAGTCCGCTTTTCGGTCTGTAAGTTTGATAATTTTTTTTCCATTGTTTTTATTTTCAACTTTTTTTCTTCAACTTGATTTAATCGCAGGTCATTGTCTTTGCGCGAGCGGTCGGCCTGGTACTGTAATGTTTTCACGTCGTCGCCCAGTTGAACCGTTCTTTCTATTTTGTGGTACCAGCTAGTATACTAAGTTATTACCCAGTGTTATACCAAAAAACTCATATCATGATTTGAACTGGTATAAAATACAAATTTTATAACCTCTAATATGAATAAAGGAGTTTTTGAAGAAACGTGAATTAGTCGAATTTGTTTCGACCTATTACACTTTCGGATGGCACCGTCTAAATCGGTCTTTTTTGGACGAAAAGGTAATCCGCCCAAAATTTTTCCCTTCTGACCAGTGTAATTGGTCAAAAATGGGAAAATTTCGGCGGATTACCCTTTCGCCCCCCAAAAAAAATACCGATTCAGACGGTGCCCTTCGCGTTAAATCGTAAAAATGGAGAATTGTGAAATGGGTCATTTTTAGATGTAATCCGAAGAATGTGTAATTAGTCGAACTTTTGTCGACCAATTTGCCATTCTTCGCAAACTCGTTGTATTCATATTAGACCTTATACAATTCTACTTTATACATATTCCAACAGTACTGTATAAAATATTCCCAGATTAGAATACACATACGGTACCACATTCCTTCAATATANTGCCTTTCACGAATTTCGATCTTTTTTTCGAGCTCTATGTTATTTTCGGATTCAGTTTCGAGAAAAGCGCGTTTTTCTTTGATCATTAACTGTCGAGCAATTATTTCTTCTTTGGTGGCTTCGACTGCGGTTTCTTGAGATTTTATTTCTTTATCGCGTTGTTTCATTGATGCAATCGTCGTTTCCCATTGGCTTATAAGTTCCTGATTTACGTTTATTCATACATCTTAACCCACAAACACTGGGAGGCACCACTGTTCCTAAGTTCCTAATTATAAAAGATTTTAGGCAAAAAATTTTAATCAATGTAAATGCGTAGGCGAATTATGTTTTAAACGGCAGTGTCTGAATCGTTTTTTTTTCGGTGAAAGGGTAATCCGCCGTTAACTAATTGCTTGGGAAACAATTTCGGCGGATTACCCTTTCGCCCAAAAGAAAAAAAGACCGATTAAGATTGTGCCGTTAAAATTGGTACAAACTGAATAAAGTTTAACATGAATAAAAATTATGAATGGGGAATTGACTTTTTCGACCAATTAAATTTTCTACGGATAACATCTCAAAAATTAAAGGACATGTATGAATACAGTCCCGACCTTCTAGTTGTGCACGACTGCCTAGTTGTGCACTTTTTCAGGAAATTTTACAAGACTGCCTAGTTGTGCACGTTTTTCAGACCCAAGTTTTATCAAACGACTTTCCACTTGTGCACATTTTTTCGGACGAAGTTTTACTAACGACCTGTTAAACCTGTTAAACGGAAAAACGTAAATAAAAATGAGTTATCATGTGTACCATCTTCTCCGACTGCCTAGTTGTGCACGACTGCCCAGTTATGCACGTTTTTCGGAAGCGCAAATTGCACAACTAGAAGGTCGGGACTGTATGTCATTTTTGTTAACTTTAAGATATCGTCCGAAAAGGGATAGATTGGTCGACACAAATTCGATCAATATAAATTTCTTTATTCATATTACTCAGTATTCGGTTTGCGCTTTATACCAAATCAAACGGTGCCTTCAAATCATTCTGTGCTGTTACGGTATGTTTTGAATAAATAAAATATTGATTTTCCCCGAAAAAAAATATATACACTAGGTGCGCTGTTATGTTACAAATTTTCCCGTTAGTCCCGTTATGTTACAATTTTTTAGCAAAAAAATGTCTGGCGTTTTTGCCTACGCACTTCGCCGTTAAGTTACAATTTTGTTCTAGAGCGTTGCTGTGAGAAGGGGTCAACTTAAATATATTTGAGTTTCCTGTAAAACTCAAATATATTTGAGTTTCTCGGAAAACTCANCGGATTCAGTTTCGAGAAAAGCGCGTTTTTCTTTGATCATTAACTGTCGAGCAATTATTTCTTCTTTGGTGGCTTCAACTGCGGTTTCTTGAGATTTTATTTCTTTATCGCGTTGTTTCATTGATGCAATCGTCGTTTCCCATTGGCTAATAAGTTCCTTATTTACGTTTATTCATACTTCTTAACCCATCTATTTTATTAGCTTAAAATCCAGCTAAATCGCCTACGCACTGCGCCGTTATGTTACAATTTTCCGTTATGTTACACTTTTTTTAGATTTGGGTTTGTAACATAACGGCGCACCTGGTGTATAAAATAAACGTTCCTTGCGTTCGCCGTGCGCTAGACGAAACTCTTCTGCAATTTTTTCTAATTCTATTTGTGAAGTTAATGTATCAGTTGTTTCATTTTCAAGTGATCGTCGAGCTTTATTGCGCTCCTCCGTTAACTTTTCAATTGACAGTTGCAATTCCTAAAAAATATTATTGTGTATTTTAATTGGAAAATTCTACCAATTAGCCAGTAAGACAAAATTGTTGAATATCTCGTAAGGGCACCGTCTGAATCGGTCTATTTTCTTTTGTGGCGAAAGGTTAATTCGCCGAAATTTTCCACTTTTAACCATTCTCATTGGCCAGGAATGGAGAAATGTCGGCGCGGGGCGGATTACCCTTTCGCCACAAACGAAAAGAGAGCGATCCAGATGGTGCCTTTGTAATTTGACCTATGCGCTGTTATGTTGCCGTCGGTTATCTGGACTTTTCCCACTCGTTGCGTTATCTTGCGGATTTTTTATACAAATTTACTGGGAATACCTAATTTTGTAAGCACTGCGCTGTTATCGTGCATTTTTCCCATTCTGCAGGTTTTGTTCATACGAAAAAAATAGGTCCCCGTTAGGGACTGTAACTAAAGCCGTACATAAACAATTTAGTAACTGATGAAACTTGGCACCCCGGTTTTTTTTCGGGAAAAGCTTTCTTCGAAAATTAAAACATTGAAAAACCTATAATAACGTTTTCATAATATAAATAAATCGGCTTTTCGTCGATTAATGACCTCTGTGACCTTTTTATTTCAATTTATTGGTCATAAGGAAAGTTTGAGCCCCGCTTTGCGGGGCTGCTCCGTCACAAAAATGTTTAAAACCAGCTTTTTATTCACACGGGCTTTGTCGATAAAATAAACTTTTCAAATAAATATCAAAATGTGGAATACAAACCTTAATTTTTGAGTGATCATGTTTTGCAAATTTTTGAAGTACTAGGGCATCCTCATCCCTGCGGGCGGATTCTTCTAGCCATGCTTCTAGCGCATGTTGATCCCATTGCATTTGATTTTTCAATTCTTCCAATTTATTATTTGTGCCATAAATTTGATTTTCATACGAATTTCGTTGCTCCCGCTGCTCTTCGACTTGTTTATCCAATTGGCGCATTAATTGTTGAAGGCGGCCATTTTCACGCTCCGCCACCACCGAAACATGTTGCTCCGTCTCGAATTCTTTTTTACAGGTGCACTAAACTTGCTCCCGTTTTCAATTTTTCGTACTGCACCGCATGCGCACTTATCCGGCACTTTTGTCATGAAAAAGCTGCCGAATAACTGCGCATGGCGTAAGCATATTTGCTGCAATTTTTGACCGCATAA
>SCLG01000334.1:0-16958 GCA_004367875.1 Oikopleura albicans | reverse complement strand
TAGGTGATGTACACAGTGTCTAGTCTAGGAGCGCCGGTATCTTTCGAAAAAAAAGCGAAAGATAATCGAAAATGGAAACAACACGCCGTAGCGCGTAGGCGCTTTGAAACATAACGAAATGGTTTCGTCCAAATTAACGGAAAATAAAGAAATTTGTAGAAGTTTTCCATAAATTCGAATACTAATTTTGTGGGAAATATAAAATGTCTTATTATATGTAGAAGTTCTAATCCACCACCTGAGGGATTATCTTACCATTGGTTATCTTACCATGATTGGGTTATCTTAACACTTTTACGCAAAACGTATCGTGATTTCCAGTTTATTAAACTAAACACCCTTACGGGTTATCTTACCACTTTTTAAGCGTTTATAAAGGTAAGATAACCCCTCAGGTGGTGTAATTATAACAATTTGTATAATTTACACGAAATTTGAGAAAAGGTAAACACTAGGCTGCCCACAAACTTTTTCAGTTAAAAAAAAGTGTCGCCCAATGAAAAAAGTGAGTATACCCGAAGTTTGTGGGCAGCCTAGTGAACACGGTAGTTTTTCTATGAAAAATTGGTTCAAAAATTGGTTAAAATGTCAACAAATATATATTTTTTTTTTCAATAAAGTTTTCTACAAAAAAGTTTTCTACGATAAAGTTCTGTTTGAAAAAGTTTTATTCGAAAAACTTTTTTTCGGGAAAAAATACGGTGGCCTGGTTATGGCAGTCTCGTAAAAATGACTGTTCATTTGGTCAATTTTTTTTTGGTTCCAAATAAGAAATGAAGACGGTATGCCCTTAATCTATGAGTTAGAGCTCATTCATCTTAACAAAGAACTTGAACCAGATCTGAACAAAAACATTTTAAGATTTTATTTAACTCATCGGCGCTAAAAATCATCGACGCTCAAAGTAGAGAATCACCTTGAGGTAAATATGACTCTTATAACTAAAATGCGCATTTCAGTATGCGAAGCTGCATATTACCCGCCTAAAGTTAGCGCCGCCATCTGACGTAGTCCGTAGGCTGTCATATGTTCTGTATTATATATTCTGTATTATATATTCTGTCTACTGTAACAAATAAACAAGCATTACTTGGGTTGAAAACTGGTTGTGTATCGCCTTTTTATATAACCTTATTATATTAATCACAATATTATTTTTAAAAAGAGGATTTCCTCAAAAATTAGGGCTTTCATGACTTATTTCAACTTTGCATAGATTTTATAATATCGTACAGTAACTTTTCGAAACCATGGTGTTGGCAGTTTTTTTCAGATTTTTATGGCTCTTATTTTTCCTCCCCTTTTTTGCCATTGTGCTAAAATCACGTGCTAATTTTCGAATGGTCGAACCAATTTGTCACACTTTTCCTCAAAACCACACATTTTCGGTGACAATATTAAACGGTGATGCCGGGTTTGAACCAAACGATACCCATTTTGGTTCCGGTTTGAATCATGAAATGTTAATTGAATTTTTGGTTGCATTTTGAGTAGCTCGGCGAAGCGGGGCTGAGTATGCGCGTTTAACAATTCACATGACATTGCAGCCCCGCGAAGCGGGCTGAGTATGTGCGTGTAACCAGTCGCATGACAGAGCAGCTACGCGAAGCGGGCCGAGTATGTGCATGTAGCCAGTACCATGACAGAGCAGCCCCGCGAATGGTTACACTCGCATACTCAGCCCCGTTTCGTGGGGCTGCTTTGTCATGGGAATGATTACACGCGCATACTCAGCCCCGCATCGCGGTGCTGCTCTGTCATGGGAATGTGTTCATTTGTGTTCACAAATTTCGTAAAACCGATAAATATCGGTCATTAATTGGTGAAATCAAAACACAGACATCAGATTCGGATTCTTCGCAAAAAAATACGCCAATAAAATTATAAAACCGGTAGTTATTGTACCGGAGATTTCTTAATAATGTCCGATAAAATGAACTCCTTTTTTGTCGAAAATCACGCAGACATGGTAAATTTCTTTATTTATTATTGTTAAGGTACAAATTCGACACAATTGTGGCAAGTAAGAACGGATCGAAGTTAAGTTCAACAGAAGTCGGGTCAAAATTGATCACCAAAACAATTCATGATCAACTCGAGACGGATTTCGCCTGTTGGGCATTTTCTTTGGCGACTATGCTTAGAAACTCGTTGTGCCTTCTCGTCGAAAAAGCTTTTAGAGAAAACAAAATCGACGAATCTGTGGGTGATGAATTGACCGAAATCTTTGAAAATAACTCTCTTCACCGGGAAATCCGTTCTGAACTTCTGCTTGTTGTATTCCCCATCAATATGAAGGCAGATTTCGACAACGAAGATATAGTCGACACTAGCCTCGTTATTGAAAGAGTAAGTTTATTTTTTAACAATTGCACCACAAAATTATTCGGAAGCATGATTTTTGATCTGGGCAGAAAATTCATCTGGAAACGTTGGAATGCGTTGGGAACGTTGTATTCCAAAGCGTTGACAAACACAAAATTGTGTTTGCCAGATAAGTATAATTAAGTGTATAATACTGTATAATTTATACAAGATATTAACTCCCAGGGGGAAGTGCGTGAGACACGCAACTTGTGTTTTTCGTCGATTTTAGGCATACGGAAGCCCCGTTGGGCAAAACGGGTATTGCTGACCCCCCTCCCTCAACTTTTCGAGAAAATTCGATTGACGGTGTTTTTTGCGTAGGTTGAAGATTTCAAACAGCTCTCTAGGGGGCCCTGGTGGCCCAAATCAATTTCTGAATAGTCAGATCGACGTAGTTTGACAAGCTCTACAACTTGGTTTTACCATTTTTTTTGAATTATTGTGAACTTATTAAGTGCGTGTTTATTTACACACATTTTCCCCCTACGGTTTTCCAAAAACTCCTTCCCCTGAGAGTTAACTATGGTTTATTGAAATTTGAAACGTTGTGTTTGCACATTGGAGAGCAGGGTTTCTATGCATTATTTTTAACTTCCAAGGGCCCCTTTGTCAAAAACGCATTCGAAACCGTACAATCGCAAAAAATCGTAAAAATCGCGTAAAAATCGTAATTTCAAGCGGGTTAAAATCAATACTTTTAAGTTGATTAATCCGACCCTGCTTCAACCGCATGGAATTTTGATGATGAACAGTTTAAATCGGATATTCGAAAAAATCCCATTCACCGTTTTCCCACGCAAAGAAATATTTTGCCACCCATTGAAGTCGAATCAATTTCCGAGTCGCAGTGGGACATTTTTGGAAGCTGTAGACGCTGATAAATGTTTGTCAACTTTCGAAGGAGGAAATAAGCATTTTTTAATTTGCAAAGACTCTCAAAAGGCGGGATTTGAAATTTTTATACTAATCCAAAACAAATCTAAAAACATAAATTATTTTGTTCTCCAATTGGCAACTGAGCTTGAAAAAGGGGACAAATAATCTAATTTTCAAAAAATGTATTTTCGAGTGAGCACTTTGAATTTTTTCGATTTTAACTCACTCTCTATTATTTACCACTGGGACAAGAGGCTGATTGTAGAAAAAAAACGAAGAACACAAGAATTTCCAATTATTTTTATTTTCGATGGGATTATAGTTTTTTACTACAATGAGCCTCTTTTCCCCATGGTCAACCGAGAGAGAGCGTTGAGATTGGTTTGTGGCCAATCATCGCGTGGATGGTTATCTCAATTTTTTTTCAACAAACTAGAGTGAGAATGCCCACGTGAGAGTGCATTTTTTAGTTACAAAAATCCCCGATTTCAAAGAGTCCACGCGTTATTTGGGTAAAGCGTCAGTTATGTTATTTTAACAATCAATCAGTTGTGATTTATATTAACAACATGATTTAGTATGAACTATAGATAAAATAATTTATGTTTTATGTTTATAAGTTCACTCGTTTATACTACAGACTGTACACAAATAAAATTCAAAGCCCGTATAAGAATGAAGGGAATGAAAAATTGTATAAAGTGGGCCTCCGGGGCTTCATTTTGGTCCCGACGCGAAACAAAATTTCGAAAAATTGATGTCCTTCGGGTTCGACTCAGAAATTTGCCGCGAAGCTTTACAACAATTTCCAGAAGATTTTGAGGCGGCTATCAATCACGCATATTCGACTAAATTTACCGGTTCAGGCGCAAGTTCAGATACGGACTTTTCAGTTGACCAGGAAGCTCTAAATAGTTTGCTCGAAATGGGCTACGATTCCGCTGATATCCAAAAAGCACTTTTGGCGGCCAATAATGATTTGTTTTTAGCTTGGAAAATTTTGAAGGAGTTTTCACAGTCTGCAATCTATTTTTCGAATTTGCGTTGGCGTTGGGTTGGGTGCCCCAACCCAACGCCCCTACGCCCCAACGCCGATTAGCGTTGGGCTGTTTTTGCAACCCTGATCTAGACTCAACGAAATTGCCTGTCATTCGAAAAAGCGGCCACTGGAATAAATTTTCCCTTTATCAAATATTAACTGTCACATTTATGATTTATGTTTAGACCTGTAGAATACAACTTCTAGTAATTTTATACACTTTTCTGGACTCCTTGAAGATAGGTTTTTCACATGTTGCTTTTATTTTTTTGCTAAATTTTGCCCGCCAGTTAGATGCCTCCCAAATACACTTTGTGCCCTTATCTTACTCTACGATATCTTATACGTCTAAGGAAAGCGGGGTAATCGGGGGTAAAATGGAAACTTTGGGTCAGTTTTGAGTCTCAGCCTCGTTTTCATCTGTTTATGTCAAAAAATTTTAGTGTTAATTCATTTAGTGTTAGGTTAATTCATTTCAGTTAGTGTAGGTGTACACCAGAACTGGATTCCAGGGCACTGTACCGAGGTGGACCAATCCGGAAATAAAATTTTCAAAACTTCTCATTTCCGTTTGTTGATAATTTTGACATATTTTTCAAACTGAATTCAGTTATAGGGACTGTATAAGGTCAACTTTAATAAAGTACTTATAGTATGAACTTTAACTCGTGAGTTTTCTTTTAGAATCAAAAATTTATTTCTGTTTCCAGGACCAGTTCTGTATTTTTGTCCAATATTGCTGTTTTAGGAACCACGTGTTGAGTATTTTTCTAAATTTTTCAACGCTCATGTTGGAATCAAAATGTCAAATCATTATTAAATATGTGAAATTTTTCGGCAAAGAAAGCAACTAGCATGATATAGCAGGCCCGCCAAGCGTTTATAAAGATGCGAGTCAAACAAATTATGTAACGGAGCAGCCCCGCCAAGCGTTTTAAACAATCGCGTTCAAATAGTATCCAAGCAAACCATTACCGTATGGGCTTCACGCACTCACTGTTTTGTTAGCCAGATTGCCTAATTTTGTTAGAGTTAAAAATTCAAACTTATACGGTTAACCGCAATAACAAAAATAACATGGGATCTGGTATGTTAAAGTACACGTGGCACTCCATATAATATGTAATTTACATGTGATTTGATTTGGTGCAACAAATTATTCCCAGTTCTTTGTCATGGGTTAAGTATAAACCTACTCAAAGCTCCACTTTTTATTGAAATATTGTTCGAGTAGAAACATGCTTTTCTTGGAATTCAGACAACTTAAATATTCATAAAAAAGGTGAGAAGTTCTCTAAAGTGCGGTTTTTAAGAACAAATCGATTTATAAAATTAACTTTAATTAAAGAATTATTGAAAAGCCTCATTTGTTTGATAATATTTAATCAAATTAACCGGATTTTTTCACTTAAAGTTCAAGTCACCAACTTCAACAGTTTTTTTTTTGTCATAACCAGAAAAAGCTAGATTGATTTGTGGGACCTTAAAATCATCGGAATACAAAAAAAATGCACAAAACAAAAAATGTCATCATTTTATTGCACTTCATCGGAAATGGCCCAATTTTTAATTTTCAACTTCTAAAACGCCTGAGAATTTTTAAACCTCCGCGCTTTTCGAAATTTTTTTGAAACCGCATGGTGACGCAGCGAGCGAAAATACATTATGAAGATACAGATTCTCATTGTGGTTCTCTAAGATGAAGCCAGTTTTTCAAAATCGACACTGTAATTTTCAGTATAAAATATGTACAGTAATTCAGCTTTTTTGTTCTTCTATTTTTTCTAACTTCTATAGACGAAACTGTTTGAATCTTAACTCTCAGGGTTAACTGTTGGGGGTAACAGCAAGGGTTCTACAATCAAATGGCTTGATTTAACTCGCTCGCATATTTTTGGTCAAGTTTAACATATAAAAAATCGTAAGTGTAGAGGTTACCCTATACAAGCCTAGATGAAACACACAGCATTGTAACGTCCATTTTTTTCTTTTGGGGTTAACCGTCAGCGTTTGTATGGCCATATATGGGTAACTAAACGAGTCTTTCCCTTGGCATAAAATCTCCGTCCGATTCCAAAGTCGTTTTTGCTTTCTTTGTCTGACCACTTATCTTACCATTTTTGTTTATACATTGATTCTTTCTAATTTCAGAAATTGTTTGCTCAATCCTACATCGAAAAATCGAAAACCCTCAAAATTTCGCTAATTTTTGAATAGTCCGGCACGGTTATAAACTGCAATAGTTATATGTTGACACGGTGCTCGATGTTGCCCTCTTGCGAATACTCATATGGAGTCCATATTTTCACCACTTGCGGTACAAAGTCATGTGTACGGACTTACGTAACATATGTAACTTACATATTATACGTATCATACATATCAGATGTATATTGATCTACCTACTACTATCTACCTACTACAAACCAATTGAAAATATAGAAAAGAACCAATGTATGATTGACTACCAAGCTTCATAACCATCAAACGCAATTTCCACAAAACGTCATCTAAAACTATGCATAATTATATTACTGATTTTAATGTAACATTTTTTACTGTAAAACGCTTGGCCACTAAGAGCCCGCAGGCGTTAATCGGGTACAATTTCTAAATTCCAAGAAAACGGTTTAATAGGCAGGGACTGTAATGACAAATATTATATTAATCAGCTAAATTAGCCATTTTAATACACATATATCAAAAAACTTCAAACTAGTCTTACCCTGCAAAAATCGTCCGTATTCGAGTTATTAATCGTTCAAAGTTTGTACTTAAAACATGAAAAGGGGGCTGCGTATTGGGAAAAACGCGTTTCCCGAAAAAAGCGTCCTTATTGGAAGCATCGTCGGTATTGAGAGCGTCTTTATTGGGAGTAGGGACTGAAGGTGTTCTTAAATAAGACGGAAGAACTGTTCACGCCAATTTTCGATTTTTGGTGATTGTTAGCCTTTTGCTTCAAAAATTGGTGTCCATATAAATTATGGGCCATAAAAATTACGGGTCATAGAGTATGAGTCATACATTATAGGGCCTTTAGAATTTACTTTTAAGGTAGTACCTTATAATTTAAAAGTAACAACTATTCTGTACTAATTCCGGACTGATGAAATTATGATTACAACTTTAGGGCTAGACCAATAACAAGTCACACTGCTAAGGTATCAGTTTTAGTTTTAATAATAAAAAAGTACCAATTTAATTGATCAGAACGTTAGAAATAAAATTTTCAAAAATTACAATTTTTGATATTTTTTGTGGAATTACAGATTTTGTAAAATGGAAAGTACGAAAATTAATGAAGATGGTGGAGCCCAATCATCAACGAGTCAACATCAAGGCATTGTGATTAAAATTGTAAAATTATGGTTTTTAAGGGTTAAAGCCTTCATAACATGAAACCGCGGTCTTAAGAGAAAACGTTGTGCCCAGCAGGGCTCGCCAACAGCTAGCTAGCCTTCCCAACTCAACAGCTGGCTGGGCAGTTCGACAGGCCAGCTCATGTTTTTTGGACTCGAGAGGCCAGTACAGGACAGCTCAATATTATTGTTTGGCTCTACAGGCCAGTTCAGAATATGCTATGTACCTAGGGCTTGGCATAACCAGGGCTCGGCATAACTCAAAAAAAAAAAGCTGTGCAGAAGCATAGCATAGCCTAGCCATTTCCAGCAGAACAGGCAAGTTCATCAGAACTCGTTTTTATTTTTGGGCTTGAGAGGACAGTTCAGCACAGTTTTTTTTTTTGAATTTTGCACAAAATTGTTTGGAAAAACTGGTATTTCGAAATTTCATGGAATACAACACAAAAACGTTAAAAATTTCCACGAACAATATTATAATCACTTTATGAGTAACTGAACCGGTATTATCACGAGAAAAGTTACCGTGTACCGGCTGCAAACAAATGTGCCTGAAAGGAAAAGCAAATGTTATTCAAGGTAGAAAATTGTATGATTCGTCTATTTGGAAATTATCCCTGATTTTTTTTTAATTCTTAAAGAATTACACAGCGTGCGCCGTTAACCGGCCATCTTTTGGGAACTTTTTGTGACTGGTTACCGGCGCGACCTGTGTATAAAGAAAATGAATTTAAAAAAAACGCCATCTAATATTTCAGTGATCTTTTGAATTTTGAATAGCACTGTGCCTATGATCAGCGCTCGGCAAAGCCAGGCATTTTCATTGGCTTGGCTTGGCTTTTTCCCCTCTCGAAAAATTTTGGCTTGGCTTGGCTTTTTCGACCCTCCCAAAAAATTGGCTTGGCGTGGCTTATAAAAATGTGCCAAAAGCCATTCGTGCCGAGCCCTGCCTATGACTCATAGTCTATCATAATTTATGAGTCATAGAACAGGATCATAGAGATATATACATTTTAGGTACATGTGGCCACTACTCATGCCGGGACTGTGTAAAAAAACTCGGAAAAGTGTGTCAACTTTGTGAGAAAAAAGTCGAGTACTACACGACTGAAAATATGAAAAAGTTGAAAAAGCGGCAGAATGAAAAGATCAAAAGTGCAATCAAGGAAGGTTACACGCAGCGTTGTAGAGCAAACTCGTTAATAATGGCCGATCTCACGCTGCGAGTTCGACAGAAGAACGAGGAAAATGATAATACTCAAAAACTGGTAAGACTTTCATTTCCGGTCATATTATATGACTCATCTTTTAGTCGCAAAATATTAGTCGAGCTTTTTCTACCGTGGAAAATTCTTGATTTACTTTTTTGACAGAATTTTTTTAACGAAAGTAAAAAAAGTTCTTTGACAAAAGTTTTTCACATCCGTCTTTCACAAAAAAACAAATTCAGAAAAAAATGTTCACAAAAAATTTCCATAAAACTTTTTCACAAAAAAATTTTATAAAAGTTTTTCACAAATTTTTTTACAAACGTTTTCCAAAAAGTTGATCACAATTTTCTCACAATTTTCTCACAATTTCGTCACAACTTTATCACAACTTTATCACAATTTTATCACAATTTTACGCAACACTTTAACTATTTCAAAAAAATTCTACATAAAAATTTAACTGATGTATACGCCACCAACATGCACCACCTAACAGATTATCTTACCAAGATTGGGTCCACTTTTTGGACCGAAACGCCTACGCACTAACAAGTTATCTTGCCAAAGTTAGGTTATCTTACCGTTTTTTAGCGTTTATAAAGGTCAGATAAACTGTTAGGTGGTGTATATCATTTTTTTTGTAATTTTATATAATTATTTTTGTTATTTTTTAGCGTCAAAAACTGGAAATTGCTCGAAAAAAAGCCACAAACGCAGCGCAGGAAGCCTCAAAGCTCCAACGAACTTGCCAGTTGGTCATGGAATACAACAAACGGTATGAACTTTTCAGTAATTTTAACCCTTGTGGATTTTATGCGATCACCACAGTATAAAAATATCACAACTGATAATTTCTAGAACTCAAAAACGAGTCCAGGAAAAAAGGGCTGAGGATGAAAAACTCTGGAAGAAAAATGCAGAAAAGGCGCAAATGGAAAATACTGCTCCACCCAGTTTGGTAAATACTCATGAACTTTGAATACAGTTCTCCTTCCCTTAAGTGACGTCCATCCCTTAAGTGCCGCGTTTTTGACGGATTAAGTGCGGCACTTAAGGGAATGAGGACTGTATTTTGAGCTGAGCAAATACAGAAAACGGCAAACCTGAATTTAAGATCCTGAAAATGGGGAAACCTAAAACGGCGGAACACTAAAAAACCGAAGCCCAAAAACGATGAATTCAGAAAACCGCAAAAAATCCTAAATTTTCGTTATTATATTTTTTAAATCGAAATCGATATGGTTGTCTGATTTTTCGCGGCTTTTAAATTTTTGCATTTATCATGTTTCCCCGTTTTTAAATAGCGCCGTTTTAGGCTAAACTTTTAGCTTTACGCATTTTCAGGTTTCGTCATTTTTCGGATTTTAATTTTTGGATTTGTTGCTTTTTAAATATGTATATTTAGGTGTCAAAAGCAACATCCGTGGCAAGTTATGCAATAATGGTTGAAAAACCTTTATTTGGAAAAGGTCAAAATAAAGAAGGACAATCCAGCAATGAATGGAATAAAATCGGACAAGAAAATTACGTAGGCAAAATAGAGAAAAGCGGCGAGAAAATAACAAAAAGCCAAGAACGAAATAAAAATAGTCAACAATGGGACGAATGGATGAAAATAGGGAAACGGTTCAAGTCTTTTGTTTTTTTTTTCGGAAAATGAGAATATTACCGTGTGGAAAATGGTTCAATATTTTACCCATAGGGTGGTCGTCTGCGATTTTTACCCGATTGTGAAGTTCCTGTCATTTATTAGTTAAGATACACCACCTTACCATTTATCTTAACAACTGTTATGTCGATAAAGTATTAAGATAGTTGAGTTTTGTTAAGATAATAGGGCGTTGTAAATCTTATTTAACATATAATATGTTACATATTATTATGTAATTCCGTATTAAATAAACTTTATCCGAATAATGTTTTCTCGGAAAAAACATTTTGCGTAATACACCTCCTGCGCTGTTATCTTGCACCTTTCGCATGAAAAAAAAATCCGCAAGATAACGTAGGGGAAATATGCAAGGTAACAGCGTAGTGCTTAACACATAAAGATAGGGATTCCTAGAAAATTGGCCGAAAAAAATCTGCAAGATAACGGGTGACAACATAACAGCGGAGGAGGTGCAAAGTTTTGTTCAAAACACGTTTTATTCAAAAAATCGGGGCTACGTGGGTTAAAAAATCGGGGCTCCGGGGGTTAAAAAATTCTTTGGTTAAAACCGTGGCTAAGATACGTCTAAAAAGATAACCCGCCTTCCTAGATCAAAATCGTCGCACAATTCGCATTCCTTGGAAAGTCCTTTCTTCGAGCGCCAAACTGCACGTCGAAGAGCCCGCTCATCTTCAAGAAGCCGAAAATCCGAGCTCATCAGCCTTGAAGATTTTGAAAAACAAGAAGAGCAAGAACGACAAAGAAAAGAAAGCATTGAGTACGAACAGACCCTTATTGGGCCGTTTGGAAAACTGTTTAGAAGTTAAACTGTACATATACTGTAAATATACTTTTTAATATAGAATACAGTAGTAGCCTACTAGTAGCCTACTCGAATGCTGCGACGGCACTTCATTGCGTTAGAGCAAAACACCTGTTTGTTACTATTTGTCCTGCAAATAAAACAACAAATCAAAGTTAAACTTAACCCGTACAATTTTTAAACGACCAAAGCTGGTCGTTTCTGTCTCTAACTCCCAAGGTTAGAGATAAATATCACAAATAGCGGTCTCCAAATGTCAATTGCTAGATGTGCATGTCTCTCTGGATGTGCCCTTTTTTGCAAAAAAAATTTAGATAAGCCACTTTTTTCAAACCGATTATTTCCAAAGGTCTCTCTCTATGTGCACGTTCTTGGAAATCGAAAATGAACATATTTTTAGAAAAAAAATCATTTTTAGAAAAATAGCCTTTCAAACGAGAGTAAAACGGTTTTAACTATCACAAATTTCCCATATGGGTAAGTAACCAACTGGTCCCCGTGGGAGTTAAGCGCGTTTCGTGTAAGTTTTTGAGTAACATTTACTTTTCTGCGAAACTGACTCGTTTTACCTTTTTCAATAAAGTTAAGTAACTTCCATGTAACAAAGGAAACAATAAGTATAAGCAAAAGCATAACTACGGTCATGAAGATCCATACGGTATCACAAAGATTATTTTCGCAGTTCTCTGAATTGAAATACTGAAATTGACAATTTCCAAGATTACACCGGGTGCCCGCTAATCTTCATTTTTTCTAGTGCTGTAAATGATGTAATAATTTTTTTTTATTTTCTTTTTTTTTTTTCTCTCTCTAAAAGACAGGATTTTGATTTTGGGAAATTTCTCGCCTACGCCCTGCGCTTTAATCGCGCCGTTTGCGATTTTTTGCGGAAATTTTAAATAAATTTGTGGTATCGCCCAATATGATCTATAATTTCCGAGTACCCACCCGGTATATTTTTTACGGTTAAACTGACCCATGGATTCTGTGTCCAAAAACTGATCCAACCAAGTCATTCTCGTTTTAGTGTGCCTAAGATGAGGACTACAGCTCTGATTTTTTATCATAAGTAGTCTTGTGAATGTTTAATACCTGCACGCTAGGGTGCGCACCGTACAAATCGCACCATCAAAAACGACAATGATCTAGTCGGTGTTATTTTAAACCTAGTCAGCGTCTTTTGTGTGCCTAAATTAATCCGGAAAACACATTTTTAGCATCATCTGAGACAGATCATCGGATACTTGTGATATTCACAGGTTGTGGTTTTGAATAAATTAAAGTAAGAATGATTAATTTAACCCCTGAACTGGCGGTTTTTCATTTAGTATATCAAACATTTTTTTGTTATTATCGATCCTTGCGTGTTAGTACCAATTATAATTATACAGTCATCGTCCCGAAACGGGTACGATTATTTTGATTTATGCAAAACAATCAAAAACCAAAAGTGTCATCTAAAGTCATTTTAAGCACTAAAACACCAAACATATATAATAACTAAACTTTTTAACATTTAAAAGGCTAGGTTTTTTTCTTTTTTTACCTGTTTTGGGAACGAGGACTGTAATGTAAATAATGATTAATACGTAATTCTTTGTGTATTTTCATAAAAAGATTTCTACGCAATAAAACCGACTTATTAATCGTCTGTACAAACGTTCAGATAATGTGTTCGGGAAATTTTTCGACATTTTTGTTCACAGGGGCAGCCCCTAAGGGTTTAAATTTTTTTGTACACTTGTATACAGTATACAAGTGTACAAAAAAAATTAAACCCAAGTATACAGTATACTTGTACACTTGTATACTTCTTAACTTACATGTTGTATTTCCTTTTCTGGTTTGACACGTCCTTGTTCCATGAATCATGTACCATGATCACCAGGATGTTTATAGCATGTTTTTGTGTTTTGTAGTTTCAAGGGGTTATCAATATTCCTATTATACTACTGGAATGCCTCGTACCCTTAAGGACCGGTCAGTCATGTTGTTTACAAATAGTACGTTCGGGAAAAACGGGCGTCGTCTCTTTCGCGGGAAATTACTTTAGCAAGAACGCTCTTTTCCTGGAAAATTTGTTCCAGGAAAAGAGCGTTCCTGTAATAGAGCGTTCCCGTAAAAACGTTCCAAAATCATACTAATTCACACAAAAAATGAATTAAGGATGGGTATATAGCATTGTTTCCAGGAAAAGAGCTTTCTAGAAAAAATTTTTCCAGAAAGTCCATTCTCGAGAAAGTACTTTCCTGAGAAGCTAACTTCCCGAAAAAAAGCGTTCTCGAAAAAGTAACTACCAGCATACGGGCCATGTTGTTTTTCCAGGAAAAGAGCGTTCCTGCTTAAGTAACTTCCCGCGAAAAAAACGGCGCCGTGAGAATCTGTATCTTCCTAATGTATTTTCGCTCGCTGCGTCTCCATGCGGTTGGGTTACAAAAAAATTATGAAAAACGCGTAGGTTTAAAAATTCTTAGGCGCTTTAAATTTTGGTTTTGCAATTTTTTTTTTTTTTGTATTCCGATCATTTCAAGGTCACAAAAATCAATCTATTTTTTATCTGCTTATGACAAAAAACTGTTGAAGTTGGAGAGTCTCCAATGGAGACTTTAACTTTAAGTGGAAAAATCCGGTTAATTTGATTAAATATTATCAAACAAATGAGGCTTTTCAATAATTCTTTAATGAAAGTTAATTTTATAAATCGATTTGTTCTTAGAAACCGCACTTTAGAGAACTTCTCACCTTTTTTATGAATATTTAAGTTGTCTGAATTCCAAGAAAAGCATGTTTCTACTCGAACANTAAATTTATAATATTTATTATAACTTATTATTATTAATATTATAAATAAACTTTTTTCACAGCACTGAGACTTTTCAGACTTTTCTGGACGGAAAAAAATAGAATTCTCTGAAACTCACATATATGATGCAATTTGATGCGTAGATTACGTTGGTGAAATAAACAATTTGAAAGGGGAGACACGTTTTGGCGCTAGAGTGAAATCCAACATAGAAAAAGTGATTTTGAATCCGTAGAACACAAAAAAATTAAATGTTTATTTCTTTAATCATGAGTAATTAATGATTAATTAAACATGGTGAAAGGTCAAAAACAGGTTTTTTTAGCAATTATTGCATTAGAAACTCATTTTTTTCCTAAATTGTTTTTCCTAAATGTGTTAAATAGAAAAATTCTGATAAAATGAACAAAAAAATAACCACGTACGTCGTGCGGTTAACCGTTTGTGGACCTGGTTAACCATTGTGTTTTTGTGGTCAAATCGACCAAAAAGTGTCCAAGGGTGGTCGGAGAGCTTCCGAAAGTATACCCATTCGATTCAGGACCATCGATTTGTTATCGTGCAAATTACGAATGTTCAGAGAAGGATCAGCGAGGAAAAAAAATAAAAAAAGGACAAACGTCCTTGTTTTTGGTTGGGGGTTAATTACGAATTATAACTAAAAATATAGAAAAAATGACACGTTTTGGCGCGAGAGAGCATTTTGCGGCCCAAAGGACTCTTCACTGTAAACCTTATTCTGACGTCACATGACGTCATAGGTCAAATATTTTTGTGCGGTTGTTCATGACATATCGGTTGGTGTACTCGGACATGTCTGGTAAGCATCGGACTTACCATTTCCGGTGCAGCGGTCATCAAAAATTACAAAAAATCGTATTTTTCAAAATTGTCAAAAATCACGAAAAAATTACTTTTTAAGGATATGGAGATAGATTTGTTTACGAATAAAACGTGAAAACCAGAAAATTAGGTTTTTTGAATAGTTTTATTTGTATCTTAGTGAACCTTTTCTTGTATCTTAGTGAACCTTATTCTGAGATCTCGTCACGTCATAGACCACAAATTTTTGTGAAGAAGTGTTGATGACATATCGGTTGGTGTAATAAGATATGTCTGGTAACCATCGGACTCACCACTTCCGGTGAAACGCCCGTCAAAAATCACAAAAAAAATCGATTTTTTTTTTACTTTTATTATGTCTGTGAGCACTATTCTNACGTCATATATCTTATATGTGACTGTTAAAATTTGAATGAGAGACCACTAGATGTCACTAGTAGTGTCCTATAATGCTCAAACGTATCACTTCCGGTTCAGCACAAATTTACCAAAAAAGGAACTTTTCAAAATTTGTGAATCGCTCTAAAATTCAAATATATGATCAACTTTGACCCGTAAATTACCAATTTAACTCCCGGGGGAAGTGTGTGAATATATGCACACGACTAGTTTAATCGCCGGCTCTCTAGGGAGCCCTGGTGGCCCAAATCAACTTCTGAATAGTCAGATCGACGTAATTTGACAAGCTCAACAACTTGGCCTTAACATTTTTTTTTAATTAGAGCGATTTTTAAGTGTGTGCATATATCTGGACAATTACAATTTCACTCCTTCCCCTTGAGAGTTGAAATACAAATATGGACAATCGGGGCGCTAGAGTGCATTTTATTGGGCCAAAGGACCCTTCACTGTAACCCTTATTCTGATGTCACATAACGTCAAAGGCCAAATTTTTGTGGGAAGTTTTTGATGATATATCGATGGATGTAATACATGTCTCGTAACTATTAAACTCGCCACTTCCGGTACAATGGCCGCAAAAAATCACAATAATTTTTTTGAATTTTCTTGCGCCACTGTCAGCACGATTTTGATGTCATGTGACAAGGTTAATCATATACACTCCCTGAGGGTTTATGTGACCGGGGTTCGTGTGACCAAAAAGCCCCTATGGATGGTTTATGTGACCAGTTTTTGACGAGCGCTGCACCAGAAATGATAGGTCCGATGCTTACCAGATATAGCTTATCACACCCACCAATATGTCATCAACACTTAATCACAAAAATGTTTGGTCTATGACGTCACGAGATGTCAGAATAAGGTTCACTAAGAAACATGTCCGAAACTATACAAGAAAAGTCAAAAAGTCAATTTTTCGTGATTTTTGACCAACGCTGCACCGGAAGTGGAAAATCCGATGCTTACCAGACATGTCCGAGTACACCCACCGATATTTCATGAACAACCTCGCACAAAAATATTTGACCTATGACGTCATGTGACGTCAGAATAAGGTTTGCAGTTAAGAGTCCTTTGGGCCTCAAAATGCTCTCTAGTGCCCAAACGTGTCATTGTTTCTATATTTTTAGTTATAATTTGTAATAAACGGGTCAAAGTTAATCATATATTCGAATTACAGACGGACCCACAAATTTTTAAAAATACGATTTTTAGTGATTTTTGATGACCGCTGCACCGGAAATTGTAAGTCCGATGCTTACCAGACATGTACGAGTACACTCACCGATATGTCATCAACATTTTCGCACAAAAATATTTGACCTTTGACGTCACGTGACGTCAGAAATTGGTTCACAAATGTACGAGAAAAGTCAAAAAGTCAATTTTTCGTAATTTTTGACAAGCGCTGCACCGGAAGTGGTAAGACCGAACTTCGCACAAAAAAATTCAACCTATGACGTCACGTGACGTCTGTAAGTGTTACACAGTGAAGGGACTTTTGGGCCCCGAAAATGCTCTTTAGCGCCAAAACGTGTCTCCTCTTTCAAATTTTTTATTTCAGCAACGTAATCTACGCATCAA
>SCLG01000333.1:176528-192211 GCA_004367875.1 Oikopleura albicans | reverse complement strand
TTAACAATTTTTTTAACAAAAGAGACATCTTTAGAGTGTATGATGAAGTTAAACCAATATCTCTGAGTGACCGGATACTATTTGTTTCTTTCCAAAGAGCCCGATAAATGCAGGTTCCGGAAAAGCGGTAAAAATGGCCAGATAAACCCATTCGCGGGTATAAACTAACATCACAAGTGGCCTGATAAACCCTCAAGTGGCCTGATAAACCCTCAGTGCGTAGGCGGGATAGACGAAAAACTTTTTGGAAAAAAAGTGGCCTGATAAGCGCACGAGCGGGCAAAGTGGCCTGATAAAGGTGTATTATTAAAAATTGCTTATATATTTCTGGACTCGCGAATTCCGACATTATGTGCATAAAAGATTACGGCACCGACTGAATTGGTAACATGTCTTAACCCCCAAGCACGATTATTTAGCACATCCCCGTTTGTCCGGCTTTTCTTCTACTCTTATCTAATCGTAGGTAAAATCTCATAAGCAGATTCCTCTATAAGCAAATCGATGGTTCTGAATCGATTGAGCATACTCTCAAAAGCTTCCCGACCACCCTTGGACACTTTTCGGTCGATTTGACCACAAAACCACAAATTTACAAACGGTTAACCGGGCGACGTCCGCGGTTAATTTTTTAACGCTAGTGCACCGTTGATTTCTTAACAGTTTTGGAAAAATATGAAAGAAAAAAATGCGTGTGAAGAATATTAATTGCAAATTACCACTTTTTTGAGATTTCCTAGGTTCAATCAATAACTAATTACTTTTTATTACGTATATAAACTTTTTATTTTTGTTTGCTCTCCGAGTTTGTAATCGATTATTCTATGTTGGTTTTCAATGTTCAGTCATTTAACAGAGCCAAACAACTCGAAAATTGCGTTTGTTCACCCGGGGCCGGACAAACGTCCGGGGGTCGTGCTTGGGGGTTAATCGTCAAAAGGGCATTTGTCTGAAGGGCAATTTGTCGGCAAAAATATAATAAAGTGGATGAAGGGAGAATGTGATAAAGGGTAATTCGTCAACAATTTTAAACAAAAATCATTCACACCGGGTGCGCCGTTATGTTACAACATGTTATATTAAAATTCGCCCAATGTATCTTACACTTTTTAACAAAAATGTTTCCGTCATTATCGCCTACGCACTACGCCGTTATCTTTCCTATTTTCTTTTATCTTACACTTTTTTCTTTTGATTTTGTAACATAACGGCGCACTGAGTCTGTCAATTTCAGCTCTTTTTTATCTATGTATTTTTTTGTGGATAAATAGTAAAAGTGATAAAAATTTGTCGACAAATTCTTATTTCGACTTGCGCAATTAGCCATTTAGCGGGCACCTTTGGGCTAAAACCTAACCCTAACCCTAAATGGTGCGTACTTATGCGGTCGGTTGTCGCGGCATGGCGTTGTGCTTAAGGACCGGCCAGTCATGTTGTTTACAAACTGCCCGTTCTGCTGTACCATAAGAAAAGCGGTTCTACCTCAACATATCATAATTTTTTAGCTGACAGTTAAAATTATAGTAAAACATCAAATGTGTGACAAAAATGGACATTAATGATTTTTGGGTTCAGTTTGTACACAACATGACTAACCGGTCCTTAATTAAGATACTTATACGTATGATCATATGGTGAGTCATACATTTTATTATCATTTTTAACAGGTAGCCCTATAACGGAAATAGCCCTATAAGAGATTCGAGAAAAAGTGAAAAAAATTAGCCCTATAACGAAATTTCAGCCCTATAATCGATCAGGCGTAGGCGGAATTGGCATAATTTCGGTTTCTCGAAAAGTAGCCCTATAACGAGATTTTAGCCCTATAACGAGTAGCCCTATAACGAGTCATCTGGTGTACTAGCTGGAAAACCGTGCCGTTAAACAGCGGCCCGATAACCGTACAAGGGGTACTCTTTTGTTGTCTTTTATTCTGTGGAGAAAAAATTAGTCTAGATTGAAGATCAGTAATACAAAAACACTAACCGTATGCCGGTGCCGAGAGGGACGTGTTTTAGATAAAATTAGATAAAAGTTTTCGTATAAATCAAACTATGAAAATATATTCATAAAACTTTTATATTAACTCCCAGGGGGAAGTGCGTGTAAATAGACACACAACTTGTTTTTTTCGTCGATTTAGGGCATATGGAGGCCCCGTAGGGCAAAACGGGTATTGCTGACCCGCCCTCAACTTTTCGAGAAAATTCGATTGACGCTATTTTTTGCGTAGTTTGGAGATTTCAAACAGCTCTCTAGGGGCCCTGGTGGCACAAATTAATGAAACGGCGGATAATAGTTTTTTTTAACATGTTTCGTTAAATAAATTAAATCCGTTTTTAGGGTTCAGTAAAATCGGAGACAAGTGTTGTGACGAAAATCAATGCATGAAATCAAATGCCTGCCCAGCATACTCAACATGTCATAATAAGTGTGTCGGATATGAATGCCGTTGCAATCAAGGATTTACAAAAGAAAACGGAAAATGTGTTTCCAACAATCCATGTTTTGGTGTAAAGTGTGGATCATTTCAATCCTGCCGTGATGGAAAGTGCCACTGTAATCAAGACTACTTTTTGGATGCCAAATCAAACTCATGCAAACGGAAAGTTAATGAATGTCTGATTGGACATCATAATTGTCACAAATATTCGACTTGCACAGATACTCTTGAGAGTTTTACATGTCAATGTAAAAACGGATATAAGGTAAAAGGATTATCTTATTTGCGTATGAAAAGTTTTTAGTTCATTTTAATAAAGCAAAACTGCTTANTTGATGACGTTTTTTGCATCCAAAAGTACTCATTTTCATCCGTTTTTATGCTAAAATTTTGAGTTTGTACATACAAAGGAAGAAATAACAGGATAAATTTGATTTGTTTAAATCTCAGTTTTTGGTTTACAAAAAAAAAACATTAATCGCATCAGCATCGTAACGCGATAATGTGGCTATTAATGTAAACAAATCAGCTCCTTGAACGTAACCAGAAAGTAAATACATGTAAAACGAGCAAACTTAGAAACCGGTAACATTAATTTGATTCAATCGTGCTGGCTCAATTGAATTAATCCGTTAGTTTAACAGGGGTTAAAGGATGTCCGGGAGGCTGCGTGATGTTTTTAAAGTGGTTGAAAGAATGGAAACAATAACGTAGATAGGAGGACACATTTCAAACGTATCATATACTACTTCCCTAGAATTACAGAAAAAAGTGGGAAATCATAAACCCTGACTCAAAAATAAAAACGCGTTGCTTAACTCTCAAGGGTCACAGGTGTTCTCATAACCCGTAAGGGTCACATTGTGACGATCGTCGCAAAACCCCGTTATGACTGTTTTTTGAGTAAAAAGTTCTACACAAATAGTGTTTTATGTGGTATTCAAACGTGCAGACTAATAAAAAAATTAGCCAGATGTCTCCAAAGTCATCTCAGGAAGATTTTTGAAAAAATCCTGAGAAAAAAAAATTTCCNTGTAAAACGAGCAAACTTAGAAACCGGTAACATTAATTTGATTCAATCGTGCTGGCTCAATTGAGTTAATCCGTTAGTTTAACAGGGGTTAAAGGATGTCCGGGAGGCTGCGTGATGTTTTTAAAGTGGTTGAAAAAATGGAAACAATAACGTAGATAGGAGGACACATTTCAAACGTATCATATACTACTTCCCTAGAATTACAGAAAAAAATGGGAAATCATAAACTTTGACTCAAAAATAAAAACGCGTTGCTTATTAGGTTTTAGGTACACCACCTAACCAGTTATCTTAACAACTCTTTTGCTCAAAAAGTGATACGACAATTGGGTGGGACGTTTGATTAGATAATTGGAATTTACGATACGTTTTGGTACAAAAAGTGTTAAGATAACCCAACTTTGTTAAGATAACTGGTGTCAAGATAACTGGTTAGATGGTGTAAATAAAGTTGTCTTTAAAAAACTGAAGGTAAAAAAATTAACAAAAGAAAACGATGTAATGAAAGAAAAGAGGTCATAAATATTAAATAGTAAAACCAATTTGTTTAATAAGTGTTTTAAATTTCTTGCGTGGGAAATTAGTTTGTCGGTTTTTGACGTTTTGTATATTTTATGTGTGTGTGTGTATGTGTGTGTTTTAACCCTATATCAAGTGACGCGTGGGTTAAGCGCGCGTCTGTGATTGGACCGCCTCCTCTCCTCCTATGCCGCGCTATTGTAAATATTTTAGGGTGTATACTATGTATTTTGTAAAGATTGGTACAATATATTTGTGAAAATATACCTCAGTTCGAGCTCTATATTCTCAAACGGAATGTCATCAATGAAGTTTAGTTCTGTATTTTATAGTCATCGAAAGCAAAATTATTTCTATCTTCAGGGGCAGAGTAGTTGACCATCACAAAATGCGCCGGTAACAGGCCACTTTTTTTGTTGCAACACTTATAGGTCTTATAGTGAAAAAAATTAGTGGTAGAAACTCCTACTACGATTTTAGTCATTTCTATTTTGCGTGGGTTGCTACAAAATCACTATACGAAATCGGTAAATTGAAAAAATGGGCGTTACTTTGTCAACTGGTCTGAACAAATGAGCTCCTTAATTGTACCCAAAAAATAAAATAAAAAAAGCTAAACCTAACTTAGAAACATCTTACATTAATTTGATTCAATAGCGTTGGCTTAATTGAATTAATCCGTTTTTTATCACAGATTNAAAATCAACTTTTCAAGAAAAAAAACGAGTCGTTTTTGTTTAACTACAGTTGTGGATGCGAGAACTTGACACTTTCACTTGTGAAAAACCGTCAAGTTCTCGCACGATCGTCAAGTTCTCGCACCACCGTCAAGTTCTCGCAAAATTTTTGTCAACCATTTGTAAGTTCATTTGAAAAAAAAAAAATTTGCTCTCTGTCAGGTTCTTGCACGAATTTTACCAAAAATTTTCCACCAAATTTACCAAAAAGTGTCAAGTTCTCACCAATTTTCCGAAAATGCTACGTTTTTAGTGCGAAATTTTCCGAAAAACCGTCAAGTTGTCGAAATTGACGACCATTTCCTAAAAAGCGTCAAGTTCTCGCACGTCAAGTTCTCGCATCCACAACTGTAACTTATTGCAGTTCTAGAATACGAAAAAATTTTTCAAAGCAACATCATAAACAGGGTATGTACGGTCCTTAACTTAAGGATGGTAGGGTCATTTTGTTTTCAGCTCAACATCCTTTTTTACCGTATCGAATAAATTTCTCTTGAAATTATCTTCAAAAGTATCATGATTGAGTTCAAGTGCATTTTTTTTTAATTTTGTCCAAATATTCTAGAAGTTTAGAGGATTTTAAATTATCAATTATTGTATTCAATAAAAAGGGGATGAGAATGGTCATTTTTTATGACATTGTACGGTTTTTTCGATGAATTTTGGAAAAGGTATGCGGCATACTGTATGCCTCATACAGTATGCCTGTATATTTTACTATTTTATTTAGGGTTGAACACAATTGAGTACACCCCCTGCGCTGTTATCTTGCAACTATCGTATGAAAAAAATCCGCAAGATAACGGAGCGAACGGAGATATCTGCAAGATAACGGGTGACAAGATAACACTCTTATTACGATGCAAAGAAAGTTGCGTGTGTCCTTGTCACAAATAAACCTTGAAAAATTAATTACCATTTATTTAACAATGTCAAAAATAATCTTGAATTAAATTCACCTTCAGCAATGCAACACCGGAATCTGAGGTCAAATTAGAGCCGTTGATGATTTTCCATAATTTTACGAACCGCGGAACGATTGTGGAGTGTTAAGTCCACTAAGAAAACATAATGCCCCTGAGAGAAAATGGTACGAAATGATTTTAATTTTAACTCTCGTGCTCACGGATTTTAAGTTATTTAAGTGTAAGAAAGTGTAAGTGATTTATTAAAAAGAGTCAAAAGTAAGCAGTTTCTATTTCACGGCTTTATCCTGATAGTTTATGAACGACGTAAAAACACACATAAGCGCGGTAGTTATTAATTTAAAATTAAAAGCATTTCGTTCCATTTTCTTGTATGATAACCAAAACCCGTAATAAAATTTATCATGCGGTTATAAAAAATGAATTGAACTTTAAAAAATGTGAAAATTTAAAGAAGATTGCAAAAAAAAAAAATATCGTTTTTATATTATAAAGTCTTTAGTTTTTTTTTTAATTTAAATATATATTTTTATTTTTTTGATTATGTTTATTATGGATAAATAATGTCATTTTGATTGTGACTCGATTTCAGTTTGCGATGCCTATAATCGAATTTTGGTATCCAATTAATGAACGTATTTGTTAGATATTATTCATAAATATCAATAATTGGGTTGAATACGCTGAAGAATGTCCTTCGGAGCGCAAGAGTTAATAATGAGAAAAATGACGAAAAAAAATGCTAAAGCACATGAAAAAATAACTGGTTTGACCATGACGTCATACGACCACAACCAGCAGCACACCTGCGATAAACCACGTGGCGAAGAACGGAAACATTTTCAACGCCCAGGATTAGTGTGCGATTAAGCATGTTTTTTTTTCTTGCTCGGTCGCCGACCACAAAGACTGAACGGCCCGCATTATTTGTTTGTGGCTCGAGAGCATTAAGCTCGAACACAAACAAAAATCACATTTTGTCAGCATATTTTTCCATAAACTGACCAAATATGCATAATAACGAAGAATGTAAAACATCCGTTTTGGGCAATACGTTTTCGATTAGTAGTTAGCGACAGTTAATCCGACTTCAATTTCAATCCCGGCACTTAAATAAAAGTTTGAAAGCGACAAGAGACTATATAAAATGGAATACAGTCAGGGATCGCTAGATGTGCGCTCTCTAGATGTGCATGCAGCATGTATCTTGCATTTACAGAGTTATTTGACCAACTCGTCTAAAAAGTGGCCAGATTTTCCAGGAGTACAGCGAACAACGTCTATCTAGATGTGCATATTTCTCTATATGTGCACATTTTCGGAAATAAAAAATGCACATCTAGAGACACCAGAATTGGCCTTAAAAACAGCACAGAAAAACACCAGAGTGTATTATTATGTGAATTTAAAAATGTAATACAGTCCCGACCTTCTTGATGTGCATATTGCGTTTTCGAAAAACGTGCACATCAGGACAGTCGTGCACATCAAGGCAGTCGTCCATAAGTGTATAGTTTTCTATTTCTTATCTAACTGATTTGTCAGACAATTTTTTCAGTTGGATTTTCGGATTCCAACGGTACATTTTGGGTCGAGGCAAAATTTAAAAATATGTATTTTCATTTAGATTACAGCCAGGGGTCTCTCGATGTGCACTCTCTCGATTTGCGTGTCTCTCTCGATGTGCGTTTTTCACGAAAATTTGTAAATACCTCTCGATGTGCATCTTTTTTGGGCCCTGTTTTTATCGGAATTTACCTCTCGATGTGCACTTTTCACAGGCCAATGTTTCCAAAAATCTTTAGCGATGTGCACTTTTTAAATTTTTTCGCCACAAAAAGCTTCTGGATAACGGGTTATAAAAGGGAGAGTTCTACCTCGTAGCTCATTTTGTCATCTATAAATTTTTAATCATAAAATTCACGGTTGTATTTTTCAAAAAATTGGAACCAAGACTATTAAAAAATCGTTTTAAAACAAATTTATTCCAATCATAAATTATGATTCATAACGAATACTTTTTTATAGAAAAAAAACATAGACGAATTTTTTTACATCGAAAGGCTAAATTATGTCTCTCTCGATGTGCATGTCTCTCTCGATGTGCGTATCTCACTCGAGGTGCACGTTTTTCGGAAATCGAAAATGCACATCGAGAGACCCCTGACTGTATCTGAAATTTAATATTTGGTAGTCTTGGCAACCTCGTAAATTTTACTGAAAAAGTGCACATCAAGGCAGTCGTGCACATCAAGATGTCCACATCAAGAAGGTAGGGACTGGATGTTTTTTTTAATTTCACCAAAAATTTTATACAATCCCTGCGCCATTATGTTACACACATTCGTTCATTTTGCCGTTTTTCTCGTTATCTTTCATTTTTTGTCGGAATTTTGTTCTGGAATACATTTCTTTATATGAGACCTACGCGATTATCTTTCACTTTTTTCCATTTTGTTTTGAAAAATAACGACAAAGGGGGTTATCTAGTCGGTCCTGCTCGGCCAGGCCCGAATTCAGTTTTATAGCCTATGAATTATAAGAACGAATTGATGCTGTGTTGGAAAGTAGGTGTGGTTACTAGTGTTAACTCTGGGAGGTAAACGTGATACAATTCGGCGTCTATGCGATTTATCAACATTCCGGCCGTGGTTTAGAAAACGCACACAGATCAGGATTATAAACCATTAATAACGCTGGGGGTTATAATAGGGGACTTCTGCTAGTTTGCTCGTTGTCGCCGCAAAATTCTAGGCTCATTGATTATCTCTGTACACAAGTTGAAATGGTAAACGATATTACTTGGAAAACAAAAAAAAAAACTTGGAGAAACCCTCGAAATATTAAAAGAAAAATTTTGATATCGTGCACAGTATGTTATACACAAGGTGCGTCATTATGCTTAACCCCTTACATATACAGTCCTTAACCATTTATCGGACGCTCATTTATCGGACGCTTACTCATTTATCGGACGCTTTTTTGGCCAAAATGGGGTTATTCTTATAAAAAAATGACCTCGTTTGTGACGATGCTCATTTATCGGACGCTATTTTCGAGAACCGAAAACGTCCGATAAATGGTTAAGGACTGTAATAGCGTTTAATTGTTCTCGTTTGATTCAGTATTACACTGTAGTTTATTTTTTAAAAGATTATTAAATAATTATTAAGTCTTTTACTTTTTGCGAATTTTTTTTTTGACCTAATCCACCCATATAATGGTGCATCGGGTGTAAGAAGCCATAAAACTACCCGTCTTTAGCCATTCAAAATGCGACAAATAAGGGTCGTTCTTTGAAATGCGCTCAAATAAGACTCGCTGATTTTAACTTTATTTTCTATGGATATTTTTCTGCTAGTTCTTACTCGAGTTATAGATAAAAACTATTTTAAATCTATTGAACTGAACTTTAATCTTTAAATTCATAAAATATATCACCAAAAATCATAATTACGTAAACGTTCGAGTCGCCTTATAAGGGTTTTTGAAAACACGAAAGCGACCCTTATTTGGCGATTCTCTGTGTTTAGCGACCTTCGTGTTCTCCAAAAATGTTCTGTTTTTAGGAATAATTCAAAAAAAAAAAGAATTTTTTTATCTTTTGGAATCGCATTCTTCGTTTCGCGCTAGCTACTTTTCGTGTACCAAAAGTCTGATAATAATATTATTTTGGCGCGTGTCGGCGTCCATTGAACGTAGTTGACCACACCCAAAAATTTTTATTTTAATTTTAACGGGCGGTTTATTGAATGTATGGGTTTCTCGAGAGTTTGTTTCCGCCATCCATTTGCAAATGCGCAAATAGTCCGCGGCCATTGTTTTCGGCGGCACTGAACGAAGCATTTTTTTTTATTGGATTTGGATTTTAGTCAATTTTGGTCAAATATGGCCTAGACTTGGATATTGCGTGTATTCATAACATAATTATAAGCCTAATACAAACTGTGTTTTTATTCTTTGGCTTTCAGAAAGACCGACTCAAGAGTTAACCTTGTACTCTAAGTGTGTTTTCCGGAGAAAGGGTAATCCGCTTTTTTACGACAAATTTTCTGCTCTTTTATTGACACTGACAGTTTATATATACAGTTGTATCACCCATATCTTTATAGTCGATATGTTCACAGATTTGTACCCCAATAACTAATGCAATCGGTGACAAATTTTCTAAATATTTATGAATATATATTTTAATTAAATGAATATGTATTTTTTACAAATTTCATTTGTAAATTTTACAAGCCTCTCCGCGTACGGCCTTCAATGAAAAGTCGCGAATAATTTATAAAAATTTCGATAAAATAATTTAACGTTTTAGAAAAGGATTCAAAATTCGATTGAATTTATAAGTTTTTTTTTTTTATAAAACTTATCTGTCCATCATCTTTTTGTACGTGGAAAAAAAACTGATTTACAAAAAATTCACAAAAAAAAAAATATATGGAAAATTTCGAGATATTCGGAATATCATATTCCTCACAATTCTATTAACCCTATATTCTATGCCCCGTACTGTTTAGTTTTTCTTCGTTTGTGTTTGTATGTCTCATTTTCTGAAACATTAGAGCGCAGTTTACGCTTTTCACTCACGTTGCATCTCATTCAAACTTGTGAGAAAAATCGATAAAAAAGTAGAAGAAGTTGGAAAACTCAAGTTTAAACCGGAAATGCAACTTTTCTAGCCGTGATCCGTTTAGGTCCGTAGCCGATTTATTGTCTTCTTCGTATTTACTTGGGCCGACCCAACAAACAAGCGTTATGTTTTCACATTTTTGGGAAACTCTGACCAAAAAAGCCTCTTTGCAAAAGCGGGTAATAATTTCAACCGTGCACAATTACTTTAAGACACAGGACGAGTTTATGAGTTTTTTTTTGTCCAAAGCATAATTTTCACGCTTTTTGGTACTGCTAATATGATTGGTGTTTGCGTCTGGCGTTGAAAAAAAAGGAAAATTAAATCGGTTAACTTAAAACCATCAAGGCCATGCCAGATACCCACTGCCATCAATCAATTGTCAGCTATGGAATTTTTAGGGTGCTGAGTACATTATGGTGTACCTTCACTTGAGAAAAATTTACAACTTGAACATTCCCAAAGNTTTTTTTTTCGTCCAAAGCATAATTTTCACGCTTTTTGGTACTGCTAATATGATTGGTGTTTGCGTCTGGCGTTGAAAAAAAAGGAAAATTAAATCGGTTAACTTAAAACCATCAAGGTCATGCCAGATACCCACTGCTATCAATCAATTGTCAGCCATGGAATTTTTAGGGTGCTGAGTAAATTATGGTGTACCCTCACTTGAGAAAAATTTACAACTTGAACATTCCCAAAGTTCGGATATGCTTAGGACATTTCAAATAGGCGTACACGAAATCTTTGCCCATGTTCGCCTCATTTGAGCCATATTGAGTGAGATTTCCCAAGTTCTGTTGCGAGTTCTGTTGCGAGTTCTGTTGCGAGATTGCCCTAAGTTACTTATTTTGTTAAAGATTTTGGAAAATATAAATTTTTTTTATAGACTATTAGACGAATAAACTTTAGGTTCTAAATTAAGGGACATGTTAATAAAGGCCGGTTTTCCAAACCCGCAAATCGACCCTTATTAAGCTCTCCCGTTGTAGTATAGAATGATAGAATTTTTCATATGACTGATGCAGTTCGACTCATAAAATTTTTTTTCAAGACGACTCACGTTTAGCCGCTAGATATCACTTATTGAATTAGAAAGGCCTTTCAAAAAAAAAATACGCGAAACTGTGTCAGAGTACAACTGTATTATTTGCAGTACCATAATTATTAATTAAACTAATTAATTAATTGAGAACGAACATGTAAGTCTAGAATATGGAGCCACTTGACAAAGTTGCCAAAAACTTAAAGTACAGTTTCAGTAAATTCGGCACTAGGTGCCTATTTCAACTTACCGCCTAATAAGTCATAACCCAAGTCTTATTTATGTCGAGAAAAAAAAATATCATTTAATAATGTTGACATGGATGAATTTGCACATTTTGTGCCAAAAACCAGCTTTTTAATTATTGAAGAGAAAAAAAAATGACGAATATTTGCCAAGACGAAAAATTTAAACAAATTACTGGTTCGGCCACCTTGATGCTGCTATCACGATCTAAGATTGATTCCCTTGATGCACGTGTCTGGCGGAATCGGTCACAAAATTTTTTTTTTCTTCTCCACTTTTTCTGTGTTTTTTTTCTTGGGTGAAAAAAAAAGGTTGAAGTAAAGAAGGAAAACATGACGAAAATGCGTGTAAACCGAAGAAGAAAAACACACCTTGCACACAAAATGGCCACTATTTAACTGCTTCGTGTACGAAAAAAAAAACAGAAGGCAACGGTGAACCAAAGCCACCAGGTTGGCACATTGATCTTTTACAGAAATTACAAAAAATACACAGAAAACGGTTGAGAACATATTGATTGATTTGACAGCAAAATCTAGACTCGGAAGCAAATTGATGCAGCTTTCTAAACCTCAGGAGTTAAAAACCGTTGAAATGAAGCATTAGGTCATCAGATTTTGTACTAATCATATGACATCATATAATTAAGATACATGTGCACTTACGCATTTTCCCAGAAATAATCGGAACCCAGTACTTAAAACGTTCGCGTGCCTTATGTGTCACATACTGCGGCTCATAAGCTGCAATTTGTGATATTTTATTTTTAATTGTTTATGATTTAAAATTTAAAAAACTTGAAACACAGTCCTGACTTCCAATACGGACGATTTTGATTCTCGAAAATAGCGTCCGTATTGGGGTGAATTGTTATAAAGTGTCTATTTGTTGACTGTTTTTGGGACATTCTTTGACAAAAAAGCGTCCGTATTGAAAACAATCGTCTATATTGAGAGTAAGGACTGTACACGTCAGAGCGTTATACTTGGAAGGGTTCCACCTAAAATAAATACGCTGGAAAAAAATAACTCGGAAGCGTTACACTTGAAAGCGTTACACGTAAAACCATCGGACTTAAAAATGGTACACTTGAAAGCGTGACATCTGAGAGACATACATTTGAAAACGTTTCACTTGCAAGCGTTACACTTGAAAACGTTACATTTGAAATCGTTACACCTAAAATAGTTTTTGGTGTCAAAAATTAAACACTTGTGGTTCATCGGAATACGCTTCTATGTATTATATATACCCCTTGTCTGTCGTGGAGATTCCAAAATAGCGTTAAAAATCATATAAAGATTGTTGAAAACCCAAAAATCTGAGCTCCAACACACGGTATGCAGCTTTTAAAATATCATCATACATAGTACACTGGGTGCGCCGTTATGTATTGTGATGTTATGTTTAACTTGTTCCCGTTTGTACTAAGCAGTTACCAGCCGCCGTAGGCGCGGAGCGTGTGTAACTGAATTACAGGCGCGCCTATTGGCTCATGCCTTTTTATAGGCGCCTCCTATTGGCTAGCGTCCTTTAGCCACGCAAACAGCTCACCGCGCTGCTTGTAATTTTACGTATCACTTTTTTATTATTATATTGGCCCTAAGCAGTTATGCATCACTTTTTCCGACTCTCGCGATTATGTTTCAGTTTCTTGAATATTGTTTTTTTTTTGAAACATAACGACGCATTCGGTGTATACAAAACTTTAGGATCACACCAGCCATACTTTAAAAATAAACTAGACAAAACGAGAACATTAATTAATTTTTGGGGGTGTCGAAATTGAGCTGAGAATTATTTAGTTGATTTTTGATTAAAGTGAACAAACATTAACATAACAGGCCGTTTTTTTACCACCACAAAACGTGTATTGAGTGGAGAGGACTTGATGTTTAACATGGCATTCTATGCACTGATAATTCGCAGAGATAAACCCAGAGCGATTAACCGCATTTTAACCTATCCTAAAAAAAAATTGTCCTTATTTTAATTTTTTGCGTGCCAAATGGGTTGTTTTTTTTCATTTGTTTTTCCAATGGAAAATTTGACTCAAAGCCCAGCGTGTCAAAAAAAAAACTTGGGAAATAATTTTTCCAGGAATTACGAAAAAGGTTGTGGAACATTTTTTGTCGAATAAGGAAATGTGGTTTTGTAATGTGTGAAAATATACAGTTTACTGGTTGTAAATGATAAAGTTTTATTTAGTTTTTAACATTTTTCCGTTAAATTTTTGTACAGCCCATTTCGATCAAAATTGGTTATTCTAAGTGTTATTCGGTTTATACCGATTAATATAATTTTATACTGTCCCTTTTTTCTTCACCAGGTGCGCCGTTATCTTTCAAAAGTAAATTGACAAATGTGAAATATAATGGAAAATTGAAGAATAACGGCGCAGTGCTTTACTCATAAAGATATGTATTTGCAAAAAAATGTCAAAAATTGAAAGATAACGGGACGAACGGGAAAAAATGAATGATAACAGCGCACCTGGTGTACCGGGACCCTTGTTGAGTGGCCGTTACTGGGCGCTCTGGTAGCTATTGTTAAAAGGCTACTGGTGATCGCATACCGTATTAAGTATACGGTATACTCCATACGGTATGCTTACCAAAATGTGTGGGTTAACTAGCTGTCAGGCAACTGTTAAATTAATTAAAACAGAATATAAATATTGCAGTGTTTTTCATCTTGAGAAATTGTATCCACATTTGACTTTTTGTAAACTTTAAGTCCCTTTGTTGTAATTCAATTTGAACCTGCGATTGTTTTTCTGCGGTTCATAAAAAAAAAACTACTCCGAAAGAAGTGTTTCTATTATTTAAACCCGAATTTAATATAATTTAAAGTAAACATAAAAGTGCCAATTTTTTTCATAAAAACAAATAGAATTAGTACAATTCACGATTTACACGGTACCATTTAATTCAAATTAATCCAAAATGAAATCCCACATTCGTATAAACCAGGTGAATTGCGTATTGTCCGCTTTTCCAAAGTCAAATTTCTTTTTTTTTTGTTTGATTTATATTTTTGTTTTAAATTCACTTTTAAAATCATTAATCCTGTTGTATTAAGTTTCAAGACGCCGACATCAAAAAAAAAAAAAACGGAGAAGCAGGAAAATCGTAAAATTGTCTGATGAAAATTTGGCACGTCGTGCAAGACTTTTTCAAAAAAAAAACCTGTAGTGAAAAAATAAGCAAATTTAAAAACGTAAATAATAAACAAACAAAATAATAATTTCATACGATAAATATTTCCAAACTGAAAATACTGTCATTTTTGTCAACTTACACAAGCTACCACCTAACCAACCTACCACTTACCAACTTAGCACCTAACCAACCTAAGTAAGTTAACTCCCAGGGGGAAGTGTGTGTATATATACACACGACTTGTTTTTTCGTCGATTTAAGGCATATGGAGGCCCCGTAGGGCAAAACGGGTATTGGTGACCCCCTCAACTTTTCGAGAAAATTCGATTGACGGCGTTTTTTTGTGTAGGTTGGAGATTTCAAACAGCTCTCTAGGGGGCCCTGGTGGCCCACATAAATTTCTGAATAGTCAGATCGACGTAGTTTGACGAGCTCTACAACTTGGCTTTACCAGTTTTAACTTTAACTTAAAGTTAACAATCTTCAAGTAAGGTAACACTAAGTAAGTTAACAATCTTCAAGTAAAGTAACACTAAGTAAGTTAACGATCTTCAAGTAAGGTAACATTATAACTAAGTAAGTTAAAAAATTTTTGCGATTTTTGGAAAAAAAAGTCTAAATCCAAGTAAGTTAACAGTTTTTTTTATGTTTTCGGCTTACGTTTGGTTTGATTTAAATATGGTCAGAAATACTTAATTTTTACCTAGTTGAGGTTTTAGACGTTTTAAATACAGAGCAGGATTGCAATCGTAAACTTGTCAGATGGAAATTTGGCTTTGATAATATTGGCGAAAATCCCAGCGGAAAGTAAAATGATGTTAAAATGCAAAATATTCATTTCCGTAAATCATCGTAATTGTCCGGTCACTTTGAATATTTTTCACCTTTTTTCTAAGCAAGTTTCAAATTAAAACTTTTAATAATACATTTTAAAATATTTTTT
>SCLG01000333.1:136729-170757 GCA_004367875.1 Oikopleura albicans | reverse complement strand
TCTAGAAATTCATGCGGAATGATAGGGTAAGATTTCAATTATTTTCCTTCGTTTCGTAAATGGGGAAAATGCCATATTTCTAGAATTTCTTTCTCCCCTCGATGCCTATCAATTTCTAGAATAAAAAGCGGTAAATTTTGAGCTTTGGCAAATCGTAGTTTCGATTTCATTGGACTAGATTTATTTATTATAATGTTACTTATCTATTGAAGCATAAAAAGTATATCTTTGAACTTCAAAAATATCTATTAAAAATCGCAAAGTTGATAGTTTATGAGTACTTAAAAAATTAGAATGAGCAAAACCGACGGGAGTAAAAAGGGATTTGTTCTAGTCAGAATTTTATTTCCGGTGAAAATTGGCAAACCCAAATTGAACGATTATGGGTTTTTTCGCTTCACGACGCTGTTTTATCACAAAATAGATAAATTGTGCCAAGTATTTCGTGAAACCATCTCACAGCACTTGTTCAATAAATATACGAAACCTCTTTGAAAAAGTGACCCTTAATTTATGGGCCATAAGGGACTGGGGACTGTATATGTCAATTATACGTGAACGAACTCATTAAAAGTGACGAAATCAGTTCCGCTTCACGAGTCTGTTCTATCACGAAATTTTTCTAGTGTGCCAAATATTATCACAAATCTAGCATAAACTTTAATTTGATGTGGATCCTTAGGAAACACCATCCGCGCCTATGAGTTAAGAATAAAATTTCTGAATAAGTAAATCAGAAATAATAATAAAAAAATATGACAAAAAAAAAATAATAAGTTTTGAAAAGCCAACTTAACGTTCCGAAATTTCGCGAAATGTGGTGACATCAAACTATGGAATATTTTTTTTTATATTTCTAATAAACTCTTGACATTCACAACTCAGTGACCCCATCGAGTAAAATTTTATAACGTTAATATGTTTCCTTTTTTTCTGTCGTCGACGACCAAGAATAACAAATTGTAAAGAATTAAGTAATTGGAACGAAATAGCCCTATTCTAAAACTAATTGTAAAATTTCGCTCTTGGTCTAAGCACCTGTTGAAACCAGTCAAATTGAAAATCATTTCTAACAACTATATTTTTCGTTAAAATCTTGTATTCAAAAAATATGTGTGAATAAAAAGGGAACTTTCCAGCTACATTTTAGATCTCATTTTTAGCATTTATAGTATTTTTTTATCTAAAACGAGTGGGTTTGGTTTTCATATGCTAACATACATCATATGATGTGATTCATATAAAATTGCAATTTTGAATGAAAAAAATTATTTATAAAAAAGCCTGTCGTTGCTATAGAGTAAGTCGTTCTCTTTCGAAGACAGAACAGTTTAGAACTAACTATTTAGAACGTTTTTTCGTTCTATTTAAAAAGGTTCAAAATGCGTTCTGGGCTTTTTTTCCATCAAAAGAACGCGCCAGAACGCGTTCGAACCGTGAAGAACGTCGGAACGAAATGAAAAAAAAATAACAAATTAGTCCTCAAAAACCGCTTTTGATAATTTAAGCTGTGGCATCCAAGCTTTGAGATTAATTGTTGCCGTTCTGTTAGAGAAATGAAGTAATTTCCGATCACGCCTTTTTTAAGAGAAATGGGTATTTCCCACTCTTGAATCAAAACCCTTTAGATTGATGATTTTGTGCCTTTAAACTTGTCTCCGTTACGTAATAAATTAGAAAAAAAAAATAATTCGCTAATTTTCACAATACGGTTAAACTCTTTCACGAAATTGTTTTATTCCAAAGGTTACAAGGAAACGACTTCAGGAGGTCTCGTTAAACTTGAACGCCAAAAAAAAAAGAAACAAAAATCGTTTCCCGGAGACACATCTGAATGACGGACAAAGCCGACAAAAAATCTGTCTGACGGAATTGACAGTCTGCTCAAATATAAATCTGACTCAAACTGTTCAATTGCTATTTAGTCAGGCTGCTTGAGTCCCAGTCAGTTTATGCCTCTTTTGTTACCTCTGTTATCCCGGGGTTAATATCAATGGGGGTAAATGAATCAAGTCCAAAAAACAAATTCAAATCGCAATTTGAACTTGAGAATGTTATAAATATATATATACATGTATTCTGAATTTCAGAGCAGAACAGAACGTTCGTTCTATTTTGTTCTTTTGCATCTCTGGCGCCCATATTTTGGTACTTTCGAATCTGTCAAGATATGGGACCAACGTCAAGATATGGGACCAAAGTCAAGATATGGGACCATCGACTGTTCGACAACCTTTGTGCATGATCAAAATACAGTTGTGAGTTTTATGTATATATCTCGGCTTTAAAAAATGATTTAGAAATTGATTTAAAATATTTGTTTTTTTTGAACGGTTAAATAAAATTTGTAAAAAAATAATATCTTTACAGGCTGATGCAAGCTCTATTTATGGTTGCAAAATCTCGCTTGCGGAGCAATGCGCCCGCATACCAGAACCAAAAAAACATGAAATTTTAGTGCTAAATGGTCATTTTTCCTAACCGGTTGGTTTTTAGCGGTTGTTAGTGTAAAAATCAGAAGCGCCGTGGTCAAATACCCCTAGAAAAATGTTTTTCAGCAACAAATGATTAACTTTATTTTCGACAAAAAAATTTAGGAATCCCCCTAGTCATGAGTCATGGTCTAAAAGCATTACAATTTTTGAGCCACGAATTGTAACACTTTTGAAGCGGAGACTGTATATTTATGATTCATAAGTTTTGAGAAAATTTGTCAAGATGACATTTGTGACGATATGGGGGCACCGATATGACTCATAAGGGCAAACATTTGTCAAGATATGGGCGATACAACTGTATGAAGCGACGACGACGTCCTCGGAGCGTGCGTGGCGACTTTTTCTTCGTTTTTTCCCATCACCAAATTTCACCAGTATTTTTTTTTCAATGAGCAGAGTTAGGAGCGTTCCCGTCGAGGGGAGTTAGCGCCCCCAAAACGTAACGCGCGTGCGGCCGCCACATCCGCCGACGTTCAATTTCAATTTTTCCTTGACCTCATTTTGATATTAACCATTTATAAAAAAAATAAATCGGAAATACTAAACCAAATAAAATAAAAACGATAAGTCCAGAAAAAAAAACATTATTTTTTTGTATACGATGTTGAGAATACGAATACATTTAAATTCATAATTATGAGAAATGTAAGAGAATGTCAAAGAAATTATGAAGCTTTTCCTGTTTTGGGGTGTTCAATTGTGGGAACAAAATGCCTCCGTGAACGCCAATCCCTTTCCGCGATGCCGCGGTAAGTTCTAAGAATTTTATAAAAAAAATCATACTAACAGACTTTGAAGATTTCCGAAATTATTTTTTTTTATTAGTTGTTCAATTGATTCTTTTAATATTTACAATTATTAAAACCATTTTTGAAACATTTTAAAATTTCATAGAATTTCAAAATAATGTATTTGGCTATAAAATTAGTATTTTTTACTTTGTATTTTTATTTTCTAAATTTCGTTCTTAGTAAACAACCTAAATTTAAAATTTTGTTGAACTGTTTTTGAATTGAATAAAAAAAATGAAAAAAAATAATGTCTGAAATCTTTTAAAAATTGTAGTGATTTTTTTTTTATAAAATATCTTAAAAATTTGAGTAAATTTTGAAAACGGCTTTCTACCGAAAGGAAACCGTTTGCCCGAAAAATCCATTCATTTTTTGCTCTTATCTTCTTTTTTTGGCGTTGGACAAAAAAAAAAACTAGGTCAATTAGTGTCGACGTACGTTGAAAATGAAACAGACACACTTCATCGCAAAGTTTTTTTTGTTTCATTTTTATTTTATAACCGTGTGGTACTTTGCGTTTATTTATTGATGAGAATGTTTATACTCTGGGTACAAATGTTTGCATAGTTGACATTTATTTCGTAACCCCTCTAGTTGGGGGTGCTCGTAAATGACGAATTCTTTGACAAATTCTACTATGCCCATTTTTGCAGAAATTTGGATAATACTTATTTTTCTGAGTAATTTCTTGTCTCAATTTGAGGATCTAGACAATTGATGCAAGAGATATATCTTGGAAAGAATATAATTATGGCCCCGAGCCTTGATATTGAGTTTATTTAAAAGTTCAAAAAGTCTATCTCTGATACCAGCATAAGCTCTTGTTAGAAAACTGAACGTTTTACAGGGAAGTTTGTTAATATATTACCTGTGTTAATATAAACCACCTACCTGCTTAAAATAAACAATTTTTCCACCTAGGCAGTTAACCCGGCTTGTTAACCCGGCTACGCTATTGCGTAGGTTGGGCAAAAAATTTCCCAAACCAATGAAGTTAGAATGAAATTTTTGAGTGAAAACTTTGGAAATAATCAAAATTAAATCGTCATATAAAAAAGGATACTGTATTGCATTTTTATCGAAAGTTATGTGAAAAAGAAAATTCGTGCTGTGCCACAAAATGACACAAAAAGCGGGGCCGAGTTAAAGTAAACCTAAAAATGGAACAACAAACTGTTGCTTGAAGTGGTATTGTTACTTTAAGCACTTAGTGCGTAGGCGTAAAAATGCTTGTAACTTTAGGCTTGTTTTTTTAAGCATTTAAAAATATTAAATGTAATATTTTTGTTAAAAAATGATGATAAAAATTTTCCATGTTTCCGTTGTAAAATGCGATTACACATTTCAGTTTAAGGATACTATGCTAAAATTTTAAAATATTTTACAAAAAACCATCAAATTAATGAATCGGTTACAAAGAAACCATTAAAATAAATTATGTACCATTTCGCGTAACGGTTTGTATTTTCAGTTTTAAACATAATTTCTATATCCTTTTTCCGCTTAAAGTAGACGTTCATCGCCGTTACCTCATTTTCTCATTTTTCAAGTTAAATAGTGGGGTTAGATAAACTCAGAAAAATGAGGAAATGGGGTAGCGGCGATGAACGTCTACTTTAAGCGGAAAAGGGATATTCAGTTTGTGGGTGAGAACAATAAAATACATTAAAAGTCCAAGGTTAAAATTCCACTTAAATTCCAAACGTAAACGTACCTGAAACATAAATAATAACTCTTCTATTTTTATCAAAGTCTAGTTTACAGTTATGTCCCCTACAATTGTCAAACAAGTAGAGAAAAAAAAAGAAACGTGAACTTACTAATGACTTCCTTTCTGGGTGTGCCNAGGCGTAATTAGCGGTCATTAAAGACTGCACTATTGCTTCTATAAATGTAAATTCCTAGAAAAAAAGGAATCCGTAATTTTGACCTTAAAGTTGATTTTCAAGATAACCGATCGGTATGCAAATTAGACCGTAAATTAGGCCAGTATGGTCTAAACTGGAGTTTATCTTCGCTTTCTTGCCGATGAAGCAGAAAATGTGGCGTTTTCAGATTACATCAAAAACGGTTAACCACCAGCGGCCAGAGGCTACAATTTGAAAATCGTGCAGAAAATGATAAAACATGTTTGCCCTATTAGAATTATACCATATCTTGTAGTCATGACTGACGTGATGCTACTGGTGTGGGTCGTCAGTTTGTCACCGAACTCGACGCGGGTCTTACAAAATATAAGATCGAGTACTGTTTTAAACCGACAAGCGAAATTTGCTCGGTGACATTTTTTTCTCACACCAGTAAGGGAACTTAGATCTGACAAAAAATGTCCCTTATTTTAGCACCCCAGGTCTTTTACTCAAAATTCTATTGGCAATAATAGTACGGATCCAATCAAATAGTTTCCAACGACCGGAACGTAACGATTTCCAATTATTTCGCCAAACTCCCTATCTTCTTATCTTAACACTTTTTAAGTAAATGATGGTCAAGATAACTGGTTCGGTGATTATCTAATATTTATTTTTGACCACTCAGTGTTCCTTTAAAACGCCGTAAATTACGAAGATTATACGTCTCTCGAAATCGTAATTGCAGACCATTAAAACTGACAGAGAGAAAATTTTTAATTGGTGCAACCATGAAACACAAGACTGACATTTCTCCCATTCACATTAGGAAAACGGCGGGGATATTAAACTCTACTGAGGTTAATTTTTTTTATATTTTTTTGACACCTATACGAAATCCAGTTAATTTTGCTCGTTTTGAAATATTCGTGATTCTAACAAATATAATGCATGATTTAACCCGTAACGACCTGTAAGGACTAGTCAAGCATATTTGTGTTTGAAGTTCCCTGAAGGTCTTTACGCCTATTACGTAAGCCGCAATTAAACTGCTAGGCATTAGAAATTTCAAAGAATTATGAAAATTTCACCTATTTAACTCCCAGGGGGAACCAGGGGTCAGGAATAACCGTTTTACCAAAGCAGGCCCTATCACACCTTTAACCGCCAAAAAAGCCCTTTTGTATCTAAAAGGTTGAAGGTCACCCTGGGAGTTAAGTGGCTAGTGCAAATATTTTATCAGTTTTTACGTTCAGTTCTGGACGTAAACATGTATAAGACAAAATGTGCAAGACCGGTAAATATCAAGTATTCACTGTCCGGTGAAGCACAGTTAAGCAGCATTGAACACCGATAAATTAATCGGACATATTCTGCCACTGATCTTAAAAACGCTGTGAGAAAATTAGATCTGAACAGTTTTATTTATTTTATGTATTTTTGACACCTATTCAAAAAACAGTCACTATTTTTAAGACATCGTACAGAGCTCTGCAGAGCTGTGACATTTAAATGCAATCTTTTAATTCCTTTTGAATCTTCACGTTTTTGTCATGGAGGGAGCCGGAAATACACGATGCTGAAACCACCGACGATTAACTCATTGACGCCTGCGTGTCGTCTTTATGACATAGTAACCTTAAATTGAAAGGAATCATAAAACCAGTACATATCGCCAGTGAGGGCCGTTAATTTACCACTTTTGGAGATCTTAAACTCGAAAGTGTTTCCGTATTTTTATTGACGCATGCTTGAATACTGAGACTTCATGAGGTAATATATATATACCTTTATGACTTTTGTAGAACTTTTTTCGTTAACGCTTAATTAAAATTAGAAATTTATAAAACGAAATACACCACCTACGCAGTTATCTGGCCAACATTTTCGCCGAAAAAATGTTTTGTTACGTGATAATGGCCAGATAACTGCGCTGGGCGTAGGCGGACTGTCTGGAGAAGTAATATTGGTATGAATGTAAATAATATACACCACCTGCGCCGTTATCGGGTCAACATTTTGAGGTAAAATTTCGACCCGATAACGGGTTTTGACCCGATAAAGGCGCAGGGCGTAGGCGGAATGTCTGGAAAATTTTGATCGAAAATTTTGACCCGATAATGGCACGACCGGGAATTTTGACTCGTTTTTGGCATGTAAAAATTTTGACCCGATAACGGCACGAGCGGGAATTTTCCAAAACGTCTCATGGCTATTTTTTATTTCATATTTTTGCACTCCTATTCGAATATTTATAAGAAAATGATTTTATCCGAAATTAGCCCTTGGCTTGTTAAAGTCATGATTAGGGGTGAATCTAACTTTTTCAAATGTGATTTTTTAGGTTTTTTTTGTTTGATTCAGTAGGAGTGCAGGAATCGGAACATAATTTTTCCCCCAAAATCGGTGCAACTCTAGGTATGGCTAAGAAAAAAAATTTCGTTTTTGCATCATACGTTCACTGAGCTAAAAAGAGACTAGGTACGGTAAATACGACGGTGCACCAATAATTTCACAAGATGAAACAGTCGTTTATATAAATAAAAAAGGCCATCCTTTCAGAAAAACTTGCCTTCAACACATTATGAAAAATAATTGAAAATATTGAGAAGTCTATAAATGCAAATATTGAATAAAAAACCAAAAAAAAGAAAGATTTAAACGTATTTTAATCACGATTTTTTTGACCCGATAATGGCGCAGTGCGTAGGCGGGGTGGCTGGAAAATTTTGAGTCCAAATTTTGACCCGATAACGGGTTTTGACCCGATAAAGGGTGACCCGATAACGGCGCAGGTGGTGTATAAAAGAATATCAAAACACTAAAGTTTTAAAATAAAAACTAGAAACAAATCTAGAAGAAAAACCTAAAAAAAAATCTCAAAAAAAAAAAATCTAGAAAAAATTTTTTGAAAGAAAATCTAGGAATTGTTTTATTACAAAGATCAACAAAAAAAAATCAACGACAATGAAATCTGGGAAGAATAAAAAACGACTAGATAGAAATAACTAAATAGAAAATTTAAAAAGTGTATTCGTCAGCAACATATCTTCATTTAGTGCACTTCACACAGTTTTTTCGGATCGTTTAGGTATTATGGGATGTGTTCATTTAACCCGTATCATCATTGATAACGTGAAATGACGCCTAATTATTTTTATCGGATTTGGTGTTTAGCTCAGCTTGAAGACGGAAGCAAATACGAGTAATCAGAAACACAATACCATCGCACACTCCATTTAGCGCCTTATTTTAAAGCAGAAAAGAATATCAAAATGAACCATTAATCTATTTTCTTTGCGCTTAGAGTAAAAACATAAAGTCGACTAAGCGCGATTTTTCGGTCATCAATTGGTGCTAAATTTCGTACATGAGGAGATTAATCGTTGTCTACTAGCTAAACCCACCACAAACAATAATTTAAGCGCTAGAAGTAAAATAAAACGAGAATAGCATGAAAAAAATAATAAACAAAAAAAAAAATAGAAGGACCAACATGTTCTAAGGCCGTTTGACAAGCATTTTGGACCAGATGGGTTTTTTTTGTAAAATTTCCAAATGTCAAGTGCAGTACTTTTAGATGGATCAAAGTGGATAACGCACTTTTTTCTCATAAATTATAAACTATAAAACTAAAACTAAGAATTAGTCGGCGAAATAATTACACAAAAATAATATAAATTTCTGACGCAGGGGGTCCCAGAAAAGCAAAATACAAGAAGCCCAACTTTGGCCAAATTCAAAAATAATATTTCATTTTTTACTTCGTCTCACATGACTTCTCGGCGGTTTTTCTTTCATATTTTCGAAGTATTGGGTTCCAGTTTTTTTTTCCGAACAAAAAACCCCTGTAAAGCTTTTTGAAGTCAATTAATGCTATCTAGCTGTTTAGTTTTTGCCCTCATATATTTTTCCGTTTAATTTTGCGCTCTACGCCGTAGAGTTTACGGGTTAAGTCATATTGTATGATTCCTACATGTGAGTTTCCAAAAAATCCATTTTCCTTATGAAAATAACTGGAATCTAGAAAATACGAAATTTACTGGAATCTAGAAATTTACTGAAATCTAGAAAGTTACTGGAATCTAGCAATTTACTGGAATCTAGAAATTTACTGGAATCTAGAAAATACGAAATTTAAAATGGTGGAAATTCATTTGTTTTGTAATTATTTTGACTATTTTCAAAATACAAGGGGTGGTTATATACCCATAGTTTTCCGTGAAATAGTAGTTAAGGAGTTAAACTCAAATAGAACTGGTAATTGACACAACCGAAAATTGTTTATTCATCGGATTTATTCATATTTAGGAACAAAGTAGAAAACGAAGTCAGACTTAAAATAAGTCCTCTAGTTAAGTTTATTTTAATCTCCCACAGCTTGACGGCCATCATCAGTTCTTACGCGCTTATAAGATAACCACTGTAATTAAAGACGAGTTATAGTTAACTAAAAAGTCAGCTCTATAAAATTTGACAATTGATGATTTATTTTTTTTGTGTTGAAGGTGAGTGTTGTGCTGACCAACTTGAACGAGTCAACATTTTTCAATTCACTTTTAGAATCACGCAGTAAACCTAGGGTCAAGTTCAATATAAAGCTCTTGTAGATTTTTAAAATTACATAGAAAAACACTGTTTTTGGTAAATAAATCAAAATATTCAGTTGGAAATAAGTTTTAGACACGAAACGAACCTAGTCAAATGTAAAAAAATGTAGATAAAAAAATCTAGAAAAAAAATCTAGATACGTAAGAAAATTTTGAAAAAATTTAGATAAAAAAATCCAGAAAAAAATCTAGATACATAAGAAAATCTTGAAAAAATGTAGAAGAAAATCTAGAAAAAAATCTAAATACGTAAAAAATCTTGAAAAGTGTAAATAAAAAAATCTAGAAAAAAAATTTTAGATACGTGAAAAAACCTTGAAAAAAATCTAGAAAAAACTCTAAAAATAAAACTAGAAAAAAATCTAAGAAAAAAAATCTGAAAAAAAAATCTAAAAAGAAAACGATTTTCGATTAAGCTATCATTTTTTACTATCATTGACGGTCCATTTACGACGGTTAGTCCAAATTATGACTAATGGACCCCTCGGAGTTACCCGAGTTATATTTTCATTCCGTAAAATTGTATGCTATTTTAAAGATTTTTTCCTGTAAGTATATGAAGTGCCTGTACTTGTTCTAAAAATTAGATAAACTAAAATAATAGACTTTTGCCAAAAATGTTCTTTAGAGGCGAACTTGGGTTCAAGAGTGTTGACATTGGTCACCGAACATTTTATGAGGTTATAACTTATGACCGCGGGTGATTTTTGTATAGAAAGTAGAATTTGATTACAGTTATTAACCTCCTAACGTCACTTTTAGTCATCAGAATTGTTCCGGAATTGTTGTTACTTAGTATGAGGCATTATATCATCTAAGCGAAAGTATGTCTTTATTCATTATGGGGAGTATGCCGTATGTCTGTGTTTCAACTGTAACCATGATGCCGAAATTGTTTGAAAAAATCCTAAAACACGACAATTAAAACGCGCACATACGGTAAAAACTCCCCTCTTTGCGAAAAATTCAGAAACAAGTATTAGGCTAGTTCAATTAAGTGAAAAAGTCCAAATTCACGACAAAAAAATTGTTTTCATTTATACTTGATTTACTCTATGGGAAAATTTGAAGACGGATTTCATGTTATAATACCACTAAATAAAAATAATTCTTCATGCAATAATTCAGGTGTCATGCGCATAATAAAAATAAAATCGCACCTTTTTCGATATTCATTTTTTGCACATGTGTCACGAACAAAGTAGAACTCAATGAGAATCGCATAAAATAAGACATTAGGACACTCCTAAGACGTTTTAGGTAACCATAAATTTATCTTACTATTAACAAAAATAAGCCTTAAAAATTAAATATTAAAAAAAAAAACAGTTCAATAAATTTGATTGGGTGAAAATTTTAGAAGCTGCCAGAATGTTTTAAGTACACCACCTAATCAGTTATCTTAACAACTGTTTTGCACAAAAAGTGTTAAGCCTTAACAGTTAAGGTAATTGGGGCGTTTGGTTATGCATTTTTCGTGTAGAATTATTTGTAAAAAACTTATAAATGAACGATAACAGCATAGTGTGTGGGCGGATAGGCTGGAAAGTTTATCCCAAAAAAGTGGAAGACAACGGGACGAACCGGAAAAAATTGAAAGATAACGGCGCACCTTTTGTATTTGAATCACGGACTTGACGACCGTTTATTAACTAAATTTACTTCATGGGGTCGCCATATAAGGGCCCCTCAAATAAGGTTCGCTTTCGCCAATTATGGGTCGATCGCGCCAAATAAGCGTTGTTTTTTCCGAGAAAAATGTTATTTCTACTGGTTTAGTCTCATGAAAATCGGCTGCGCGTTTCTAGTATACCGTGTCGGCATATTTTAAAATGATATTGGCCAATAGGAGCACCTCATTGCAAGAAAAAAAAAGAAAATTGGTCTATTCTAGAAACGCTCAGCCGATTTTCATGAGACTAAACCTGTACGTATGTTTTGTTACTTTTTTCATACAGTATCACTGATAATCTGTAAGCAATAAAATGTGCTTATCCTGGGTTCGCCAAATAAGGGTTTGGTCGCCATATAAGGGTCGGTTTTTCAAAACACGAAATCGACCCTTATCTATCGACCCCCCCTGTAAAAGTAAAAAACCTGTTGGGCGGTGATGAGTTAAAATGCATATTATAGCAAACAGAAAAAAATGCTTTAAAGGGTCACGAATGTACACAATAGCATTATTATGTTTGATATAACAATACAAAATTCACAATATAAATCTATACGGTTTATCTTACCAGATTACCAGACGGCTTAAGTTTAATGTTGTTTAGTTAGCTCACAGGCCAACGACTAGTGTGCATACTTGTCCTTCCGCTATGTTTTTTTTTCTTACAATTTTATACAATTGCGGATTTTTGTCCGTAAACGTTCAGTACAATACGGCGTTAAGCGAGCAAAATCAGTTAAAATAACAGGCGGAAGCGGATTGGCAAGGAAATATGTTTATTTAAAAGATTTTCAGAGTAGTCGATATCGTACTTCAGAAATTGTTTTATTTTATGCTAAGTCGACAAAAAACATAAACAAACGTGTGATGGATGGAGTGGGAAAAAACTAGCTGATAAAAATCAAATACAGACACCATCTCGTACTAAGGGGCGACTACGGTTAAATCGAGTACAGTTAATTAAGGTACCGATTCGTACGGTCCCGACCTTCTTGATGAGCATATTACGTTTTCGAAAAACGTGCACAGTAGGGCAGCCGTGCACATCAATGCACCCGGTCATCATGGAACATTTTTTTCCGTTTTTTGATTAAATCATGAAATTTTTTAGGTCGGATTTTCAGATTCAAACGGTACATTTTGGGCGGAGGCAAAATTCAGGAACCTGTATTTTTAATTTGATTATTTAAAAGTTTAGAATTTGGTACTCTTGGCAGCCTCGTAAATTTAGCTGTCAGACAAGTGCGCATCAAGGCAGTCGTGCACATCAAGAGGGTGCACATCAAGAAGGTCGGGACTGTACTACTGAATTGAAATGGGTGAAACTATTTTGAAATAAAATTATTTTCAGCTTTAAAAAAAAATTGAAAATGATTTTATTTCAAAATCGTTTTATCTACCGACTGTCCAGTTTGAATTTTCCACCTTTAAAAATAGCAAAAAAAAAAAATTTATCTCTGATCATTATTATATTGGCCAATTTCCTATTTTTAAAGGTGGAAAATTCAAACTGGACGGTCGGTATTTTAATTTGGTACCTAGGTTGTTACTCAGTCTTTTAGCATTGCTTGTAGCCTCTTTTTTTGAAAACCTATTTGCCCTATCAAAAGACAGAAAAAAAAACATATTTTTGTTTACGTCATATTTTTTCAAGGTGACTAATATTGAATTTTTGGATTTAATGTTGCACAATTTCTTCAAAAGTCCGTCATTCGTTTATTTTCGCCGATCAAGGTGATTGATATCACTAGTAGTGGTGGTTAGCAAAAAAATCTTGGATTTGAAAAATGCCAAAAACCACAACATTTGATAATGCTAAAAAAGATCAAAGCGCTTTTGAGGCATGGAAGGAGAATTATAGTTGATATATGAACACCTTTCGTGAAATTTCATTTATATCGCGCGCAACGCCCTGATTAATGCGTAAGATTGGTAAAGTCAAAATAGTGATTAATTACGTCTTTGGCTCTTTTTATTTTACTTTTAACTCCCAGAGGCAACCAAAATAAAAGAACCTGTAGGGGCAATTTGGGGACTAAAAGGCACCAAAAGGCATAAATAAATTTACCTGAAAATTTGAAGAAACGGGTTTGAAACGTCTTGTTATAGATTCATAAACTTTTTTGTTCTTACATTAATTTCCAGAGTCTACAGAAGAATCTCCAAAGTCTATAGGAAAGCTATTTTTTACCGGACTTCCGGATGGTAAAAATTATCGGTGACACCGTAAATGTTATTTTCTCGAAAAGTTGAGGTCCTTAAATCATCGTAAAAAGGGCCCTTGCGACTGAAAAGCTCGGGGTTGCCCCTGGGAGTTAAGACTTAAAAAGTTGCAAAAAAGCTGTGAAATCTGACATATAAAAAAGTCCCGAAAAAGAAATAAAAAAATTAATCACTAAAATTTATAGGAAATAAGCGGCATGCCTCAAATGTGACGATGATGTCGAAATATTTCAAAAAATGTTTTACTATCACGACACTAAATAAAATATTTCAATGCACAGGATTTTTGTTTTTTTTATTTTTTTCTAGAATAAGAGAGATTTGTCGTTCATACATGTAATCCGGAAAGATTTTGAAAAAAACTTGGCACTTTAGCTACAGACCTATCAGCATGTCGGGATTATTTATAGCTTTAATTATTATAAAAATGATTATTTTTTTAAACGACCCGCTAAAATTGCAGCGTTGCATGATTGACATACTGCATCATTTCCAAAATAATAAATTACCGCTCTATATATGATATAAATCTGGCAATAATTTTTTGTTGTCAAAAAAAAACGAGAAAAATTAATGCAAAGCGTAGTTTTATTGGGCGTTTGCGATGACGATTGCTTCCGCCGCTGCATTTTTACTAGCATGAGATGCCGCCGGTAAATATGCAAATCATTTGTAAGGCTTGATTATGGCGGCTAGATAAAGCTACATGAAAGTTGTTAACGACCCCATGCTAACGGTCAGAACAGCCCTCGGGAACGTTTTGTTTTTACTTATTTTGCCCAATCTTACCCAATTATTTCCTCGAATACTACATTGGTATTGGTAATATTGGTAGATATGATAGAAATAGGCAAATGGAAAAAAATTCGAAAAAAATAGCTAAGCTGTCGTAGAGCTCGTCAAATTACGTTTATATAGTTATTCAGAAATTAATTAGGACCACCAGTGTCCCCTAGAGAGCTGTTTGAAATATCCAACCTACACAAAAGAGCGATTTTGCTCTGGGTCAGTGGCACATGCAAATGAGTCGAAAGTGTTTTTGTTTTCGAAAATTTTTCGATTTGCCCATTTTTATGGTGAAGGGTTCTTTCGCGACTATTTTTGGTCGCAAAAAACCGTTTATGAGTACTTTCGCGACCACACATTTCGCGAATCGTTGTTTAAAATTTGGTCGCGAAATGATGTTTTAGACCAGGTTTCGCGACAATTTTTTTTTCACCTAAAAAACGTCATTTTGCGACCATTTGGTTATAAAAATCGAATATTGTCAAGAATCAGAAAGTACGAAAATGTAAGTGTCGTTAAAAAATAATCGAAAAAACGAATTCGGTACATTAGGCCTCGGCAGAGCTAATTTAGATTATAGTACTTAATTTGTTACACTTTCACGATATTTCTTTAAATGAGTATTAATTTCTCGGTAAACTTGGCAAGAAACGGCGATTGCTTATTATTTTTGGACAAAGGATCCAATCGCCTCCATTCCGTATCTTATGAAAAAGTTTTACGTGATCAAGTGGTCGTACGAATTACACAGAAAGCTATAACCCACTTCATAAAAAAGTGAAAAAAAAATCAAATCAATTCATAGAGAGTAATTGTTTGGCGGTGGAATTAAAGGCTAAATTATTAGACAGCGTTCGATCCAAAAAAAGGGAAATAATTTGGCTAAATTCAAACTGTAAATCTCGAACTTTTTTTTTTCGCTCAAAGATCTTTAATTGATCCATGTGAGTTAAGCCACGCGATCAAGAATTTTTTTGGGGGGATTTAGAACTTTGAGTATTGTTTGAAGAAAAAATATAAATCCGAAAAATTATGTGTAACTAATGGTGCTTAACTCATGGGCGTCGCTATATCCGGCATGGCGCACTTTCAGGAAGCTTAAGCTCAAAATTGCTTGAACATTTAAAACGGTCGATTTAGTTATTTTTGAAATCGTTTTTTATTCGGAAAGTGACTCTGAATATTTTTGATTACACAAAGTGCCACACTTCGCGGCTACATTGGCGTACTATATTGGCGCTTAACTCCGAAAGGTCCCAAGTGACATATAATCCGTAAGGGTCCATTAGGCCAAATTTGGACTAAAGGCCCTTGTGCCCATGTTAAGCCTTTAAATTAAAGTTCCGTTTTTTGTGTTATATTTTTTCTCATAAAATCTAACTAGACCCGTGTTTCAGCGATTTTCGAATTTAAGCCCGGTTGACTATCATTTTTGGTCCATTTAGAGTGTTTAGTCCAAATTTGGACTAATGAACCCCTGGAAGTTAACTGCACGGGACGTAAGGCCTAATCAATATAAAATAGTGACATCAATAGCTGGGCGTTAACTTAAAACAATGTTAGAAGTTCCTTTTGACTTTATGGTTCTGTATTTTATGGTGACTTTAAATTTTATTGTAAGCAGTTACAGACCGCGGCGTAGGCGGTCTGTAACTGAATTCCATGCCACTAACACCACTGTTGATTTAATATAGCGTGCTTGATAACTTTTTTACAAGTCATCCATATTCTCACTGAAGGCACGGAATATGAAATAAAAATCCGACTATGATTTTTAAAAGTTATGTTTCAGGTTTTGGTTCATAACTATGGGGGCATGGGTTTAACGGACATATTAATAGTGACGAAATTACCCCCATTTTGTACAGTGAACTGTACGTGGCAATTCCACCCTTATTTGGCGTTCCACCATTAAGTTGTAAAACTATAAAATGATATTTTTTTTACAAAGGGTATTTGTGAGTTACCTTCACCTTGAAGGATTCCGCCCACAAAAAGTTTTTTTTAACTACGATTGAAAGGGGTTGTTTCGATCATAAACAGAACGCTGTTCAAACGTCGATTTGACCTTCAGTTTTTTTGGTCATGAATTACGTGGAGTAATGGAATTTAGGACGCTGCACACGTATCAACCAGATGTCCGGTTATTCCGTTACTCTATAGTTATATAGTAAATGTTAATGTCTATTTATTTTTATACACTTTTCCACATCGTAATCACTGTCCAGATGCGCCAAAAATAATTATTTAAAAATCTCAGCTTTTCTCACACTTTGTTGTCGGGCAAATAATTGATATAGCAATTATGAGTGAGAAAACTTTTTCCGCCTCGAGTCACCATAGCATAGGGTCCATAGGCCTATAGACCAAAACTTTTGGGCCAAAACTTACTTATTAGATAAATTATTGTCCGCGTAACACCTTAATTGTCTCGCGCTGCCAATTTTGACTGACCGCGTTACTATAGCAACGCGAAAACACAAATAACAATTTCTTCTTTTTTGTTAGGCGAACAATTAGGTTGGAAGCTTTGGCGGTTCCAACCTAATACACCACCTGCGCCGTTATGTTTCCGCTTAGCCCCGTCGGTGCCATTATGTTTCCGCTTTTTCGGGAATTTTTTTCAGTTAATCCGCCTACGCACTGCGCTGTTATGTTTCCGCCGAAAAACTTATTAAGAAAATTATAAGAAAATGTATTTTTTGGGCATTTTATATTTTATTTCTCTCTTTGGCAGTTCATTCGCGCATTTTTGCGTTTAGAAATTTGAAACATTCTAGAACGGCCCCGTAGGCATAATAAACATAATATGTTTCCGCACATACAAATTTCCGATAAATCGACTACGCATTGCGCCGTTATGTTCCCGACCGTGCCTTTATGTTTCCGGTTTTTCGAACCGGATTTGGTGGAAACATAACGGCGCAGGTGGTGTATTTCCCGTTGTTGGCATGGTATGACTCATACCGTCTCATAAGATACTAAAAAATAAAAATACGATGCATAACACACGATACAAATAACCAAAATCGTGTGATATCCGCATGGGTTAAAAACCACAACTTGTGTTATATAGTAGTCCTGGAATAATTCGTACTCAACTCCACCTCGAATTTCGGCGGTAATGGAATTTCCGCTTTTTTAACCATTTAAGGGCTTGAAGGAAGTTCATGGCAATTACTTCACTAGTTCTGTTCCGTTTCGACTAAAGTCACAAATCCTTCTGATTTAACATTGAAGTCATTTCCGCTATTTAATTCGCGTTTTTTTTTTCAATCCTCACATTTTTTTTATGTACAAGTTTAACGGTGAAATCCGAATTATCATTTAAAATCGGCCTCTGATGACCGACTAATGAGCTTGAAATTTGTAATTGTTGATTTTTTTTTTTGGTCGCCCTTAAATTGAGACCCGTTTTGGTAATAAAACTTTTGGATTGAAAAGTTTTGTAACTTCTGATAATCCGAATGACCGCCAAATTGCCCATTTTATTAACCAACTAATGACCCATTAAATTTCTCATGAACATGATCCAAATTTTTTTTAAAGAATTAAATGGAATTATTAAGTAGAAAGTTATAATTTAGATAATTTGAAGACTTACAGGTTTGATATTTAAACAAATAAACTAAAATATTGCGCAATTATTTAACTCGTGGAGTATCAGGGGTACAAACGTGTTTTTTTTTTGTAAATGTGGTAATTTTGTTAATTTTCGTATTTTTTCGTATTTTTTCGATAAATTTCAATTTCTTATTTTTTACATCTTTCAATTTTCAAAAGTAAAAATGTTAGAAAATTATGCAACTTCAAAATATGAACAATAAAACGACGTCAAAACTGCGTGAAAAGTTTAAATTGATATTTTAATGTTTTGTAATTTCGAAAGTTTTGAGACAAATCGTCTTATATAAAATTAATTAATCATGTGTTACGGTTTTAATCGGCCGAATCTAGATAAAAACCCATATTCTACTGATTATCATTTTGTTAACCTTGAGTGACAAGCGTGACACTCTAGAAATGGTCGCTAAAATGGCAGAAATTTGGACCAAGTTGGACCTAGCTTCACTTCCGGGTCCGAAAAGCCCAACGACTTCAAGAGCCACCACGGTCCAAACCACGCAAAAACTGATGTTATTCTTTGATTATAAATCTTGATGATTAAGGAGAACATAATTGATTTGAAAATTGAGCTTCAAATGGTATTATGGCCGTAGAGCTTTGAGCCAAAAAGTATGAGCGAGAGACTATTAGGACAAATCCTACATTTGGAATAACAGATATCTGGGTTGATTGGTCTACTGCCTCCCAACAGTAGGCACCAGTGTTCAAAATTTCGACCATCGGAGATGTGCGTTGGTCGGCCAACGCGGGGATATACCGACCAACGCTTCAAGCCGCTCATCGGCGTTGGTCGAGTCGTTGGTCGTGCGTTGGTCGACCAACGCGGAACAACGCGAGAAAAAAATCGACCAACGCCATCGCAACGCAAGCCAAAATTTGCGATGATTTTGAACACTGGTAGGCACCTAGTGGTACTTTTTTAGAAGTTCTGAAACAAAAGTTTAAAAAAAATTGAGAAACATTTTCAAAACTAAAATATAAAAAGTTATAAAAACATTGAAAAAAAAACATGACAAAAGTAGGGTCTGACATAATTGGCCCTTTTTCCGGCTCGGCTCGGTTTTTGAGCGAACAAAAATTTTTTGGCTCGGGTCGGTTTTGTTTGGCTCCGTACCGCTAAACTTTTTGATTGTTCTCAGTGAGCCAATTGTGCCGAGCCCTGGGACAAACTTAATTCATTAATTTTTAAAAATTTGTCCTGGATCATTTTAGTGATTTTTTTTCTGTTATAATATTTTCACACTTTTTAGTTTTGGCACCTAAATTTAATAGTCAATTGTAACTAGTCGGCGCTTTACATGGATTTTCGCTGTCTTTTCTCCCGCATATTCTAGATGGCGTTATTCGAGTTTTTGACGTACGGAAAAAAACTTTAGCTATCTAGATAATACTAAAGAAAAAAACGGCTGAAATTCATGTAAAACGCTCAGTAGTAGATGCTACCACGTAGCAGCTACCTTTATTGTGGACCCGATTTTACGATTTGCTGAGCTCTGCTTGTTTCTTCATTGAGTAGGTCACTAAAGTGAACTACAGTAGTTTACCACGAAACTCAACGAAACATTTTTTTTTATTCAAAGTCTGATCCACTTCCCTCTTTTCTTTTTTAGTTTTATAATTTTAATGCATGTTTTTTGTCTTCGTGAAAAAAATCAAAGCCGCCGAGTAACGCGAAGAGATAGACTTTTCTTGCTGAAACAAGTTTTGGTTTTACGCAGATTACTCTTATGAACTTGCTAAGCTATCTCATCGCGATTTGAAGTGATTGTGTGAACGCATACGACTGCACATTAAGAGTTAAACCACCTCCCTCGCCGGAGATTTTATTTTTTGTTGCCCTTTTTTGCGACTCAATCGGGTATGAACGAAACAAATCCAACCAAAAAAAAAAAATTATTAAGTACGAAGAATTATGTCATGGGCAAGTCATTACAGTGTTTTCCGTCGGCACCGTCTGAATTGGTCTCTTTTATTTTGTGGCGAAAGGTTAATCCGCCGAAACTCCCTTTTGAGCATTCTCATTGGTGAAGGGTACTTTCGCGACCATTTGTGGTCGCGAAAAAAACCCGTTTATCAGTACTTTGGCGACCACACCATTTGGTCGTGAATCGTTGTTTAAAAGATGGTTTCGCGACCACGTGGTCGCCAAACCTTCCCCAAAAACCCTCACCCAAAACGCACTTTCGCGACCATGTGGTCGCGAAACGATCTTTTGAACAACGATTCGCGACCAAATGGTGTGGTCGCGAAAGTTCTCATAAACGGGTTTTTTTCGTGACCATAAATGGTCGCGAAAGTACCCCACTCCTTCTCATTGGCCAGAAAACGAGAAATTTTGGCGGATTACCCTTTCGCTACAAAAGAAAAATAGACGATGCCCCGGCAAAAATCACGCAAATTGCATTATGCAGGTTATGCTGACAAGGGTCGTTTTTCAGTCGGCCGTCAAGCGTTTGTCGACTAACGAGCGACTTCCAACGTGTTACAACGTGCCTAACGCTAACTTTTAATTGCGGCATTTTCGCAACACTTGTTATAAGGCCGGTTCAGTTATTGGGCAGCTTATTAGAAACGTTTTCCCCCACTCGTGCTGTTATCGGGCCGTTCTGTGAAATGAACACCCTGACCAAACATTCAACTAAATGAACATAAATGTATGTTAACTCGTGAGCAAATCATGTATCAGCGTACTTAATCATTATAATATTTGTATAGAACATGTGCCCCCAACCGTGTTTTGTCAACCTTTTTGACGCGTGTCGAAGAGAATGAGCGATAAGAGCAAAAAAAAAGTGGCGCTCATTAGGTCAAGTTGTTTGACCCGAATATTTACGCTTTTAATATATTACTCTATTTAAGCCGGTGAGAAGGTAGACATTCTTTCAACAATCATATCGGAAACAAATCCGCCATGGTCTAAGCACGGCGTGGTAATTAAACGTGAACCGCCTAACGCGAAGGTTAACCAACATTTATCACGAAAATAAATAAATGAAACGCTACATTTCGGTACTGTTCTAGCTCGGCACCGCGACATCTCGCAGAAACAGTTTTTCGTGGAATAAGTCTTTTGTGGTTTTTCGCTGAAAACGCTTTTCGCTGAAAAAGTTTTTTCGTGGAACGGGCTTTTTGTGTTTTTTTTGCGTAACAAGTTTTTCGCTGGTAAGGATTTTCGCGGAACGAGCCATGGGTGTTTTTTTCGCGGAAAAAAGTTTTTCGCTGGAAAGTTTTTCGCGGAACGAACCTTTTGTGTTTTTTTTTCGCGGAAAAAAGTTTTTCGCTGAAAACGTTTTTCGCGGAACGAGCCTTTTGTGTTTTTTACGCTGAAAACATTTTGATCATTAAAGCAACAGTAAATTATCATGATATGGGTTTTGTGCCAAATTGTATAGAAAAATAAGACTTATTTTACTAAAACTTTATTCGTTTAAAATAATGTCAAACATTGGCCACAGATTAAAATCAAAAATATCGTGTATTCTGATTTACATTTCTTAATTTTCCCGGTCTTACGTATTCGATCCAAGGATTTAAGTACGTAAGGCCCTCTAAACGAACAAAAAAATCTCTGGCCGTCAATTATACATTTGGGGATAATAAGTGGCGTGCGTTCTCGTCTTTTCGTGCGATTTATTTTTTGGTTAACCTTACTTTCATACGCGTCGGGCCGCGAAATAACCGGATTTCAATTCGAGGAGGAAGCGCGCCTGATTTACACCGAAGCAACTTCTATCTTGGGCAATTGTACATATTTTCCGACAGAGTTCTCGTTGATCTTAACATTCAAACCATCCCGCATCGACTAGGGTTGCTAAACTGAATTGAAAACCGATTTTTAAGATTTTACACCGACCCCTGTAAATTGCTCATCACGCCATTTTGGAATGCAAAAAATTCACACTGTGAATATTTAAACACACGCTTTTATAGTTACGTCATTTATTCTTAACTCCTAAGAGTCCCTAGTGCATACCCTAGTATATACATGTAATCCGTAGGGGTCCATTAATCCAGGTTTGGACAAAACCCCCTTGTGACCATGTTAAGCGAAAAAATTATCAGTTCCGTTCTATTATTTATATACACCACCTAACCATTTGAATTAACACATTTTTTCCGAAAAAAGGTGTTAATTCAAATGCAAATTGTTAAGTCAAATGCAAACTGTTAAGCCACATGGGTAGTGCGTAGTCTGAAACCCTGGAAAACTTGAAACTATAAAAAATGATATAAAACAATATAATGAACGAAAAGATCCAGAAAATTGTTATACACCGCCTGAGGGTTTGTCAGGCCACTTTTTCCTTCCAAAACTGGCCTGATAAACCCTCAGGCGGCGTGATGAACCCCAAGGGCGTAGGCGGAAATGCTGAAAAAAAAGTCAAAAAAAAGTGTTAATTCAACTGCAAACTGTCAAATGCAAACTGTTAAGCCAAATGGTGTTGAAAGAAGCAAAATTGCGAAAAAAAAACTGAAAAAAACTCCCATTGCGTTTAACTTGGTCAACGTAACTAGAAGTTGATACATATGTTCACCAATCGCGTTTTACGTTATCGTTACGATTCGTTTTTTTTTTTGGATTCGTGGCATTTCTATATCAACACCAAAACACCTACATGCAAACTTTCACATTCCCCCTATGATTTTTCAATGTTTCCGTTTCGCAATCCTAGCATCGACTCGCAAAATCAGTATTTGTTGGCGGTCATCCCCCGCAATAATAAGGAAATCAAGCTTGCCATTCGACTTCACTGGGATTCACTCTATGTTGATTTTGTGTCCGATGTGAGGCGAAAAGAACGACCCCATATACATGTTCCCGACGTTCATGATGGCCAATGGCATACGCTCATTCTCACCATATCCGAAGACAATATCAGCATGCTTCTTAACTGCCAAAAGTTTGCAATTCTGTAAGTTTGACAAACATTATATTTTCGTTTTTTTTATATTATTGTACAGTCCCAAGTCTCTTAAGTGACGCGCTTTGGAGGAATGTGTGTGTCACTCAAGAGACTGAAGACTGTNGATACCTAGGGGTTAAATGATTTTTTAAAACTTTTTTTGTATAATGTAATATTAAAAGCTAACTTTTCGAGGCGAACATTTTAGCCAAAACAGTTTTTTTTCGAAAATTTGACCTGTCCAATTCTTATTTTTTTTTCTTAATTAAAATTTGAGTCATTTGAGTGAAAAGCACCCTTTAAAAGCGGCCTTTATTAAAGCGTTCCTAATGCGTGTGAGGACTTAGTCCTTGTAAGGCAAAAAAGTTTCTAAACTGTCCAAAATGACAATTTTTAACAATTAACCCTATTAGGGACGCTGTTTATAATAATACACAAAAAAAAATATTTAAAGGTCACCAAATTGGCGAAATTCGTCGTTTCAGCCAGCATTATGATTCATAATTTATGAGGCACCTTGGTCTTTCGGAAAATCCGTTTTTAGCGAAAACAGTCTAACAATTAATGTCGTTTTAGACCCCAATTTTTAGAAGTATAAGAATCACCTTCAGCTTTCACAAAGGCCCTTTCTAGCATGTTTAATTTTTTCGATTTATTCAAAAAAAAAAACAATTCAGCCATTTCAAACGTATTTAAAAAAAACATGAAATACAGTATCCACAAGGTCGCACTTGTTCGTAATTTGGTTCTTATTTTTTTTTGGTGTCCAGACTTTATGAATTGTAAAACAAGTAACGCTGTTTTTTAGCGGAGTTGACAAACCTTTTCCCGAGAACTTGCACCTGGCTGAATCACGATTTTATATTGCATCACGGCGAAGAAGGAAAGAACGGTTTTTGGTATGTTAGTTTATGGTAATTAATTCATCGTCTGCTCAATTCGAAAATCACCAGAAAAACTGAAAAAAACGTATCACGCTGNGCATCACGGCGAAGAAGGAAAGAACGGTTTTTGGTATGTTAGTTTATGGTAATTAATTCATCGTCTGCTCAATTCGAAAATCACCAGAAAAACTGAAAAAACGTATCACGCTGCATATTATTCATTTTTTTTTTCGAAGGAACACAATTTTTAAACAATATTCGTTTACTGATATAGTTGTGAACACAAAAAAGTGTTTTTATTCAAAACCAAAAATTCAGTTTTTTGTTCACGGAAAAATTCTGCTGTTTTAGTATTTTTTTGAATTATCAGCCCTAAGCGCTAAAGTCACGTGTTTTAAAGCAATTCTCTGATTGGGTTGTTTCCTTGTTTCTATAAGTTTGCTATTACGTGCGTAGGTTATAAATAAAAACACACACACACTAAATTAGGGTGAGAGCACTAAAAAATTAAAATTAAAAAAATCAAAATATTCCAAATTTTAAAAATATAAAAATTAATTATGTCTAAAAACCGGACAAAACAGTAGAAAAAATGTCTGGAGGAAAAAATGTTAAAATCAGTGGTCATTATTTACTATGACCATTTTTCGCAAAAAAGGCCCCTTATTTGGCAAAAGGACCTCTATTTGAGGCGCCTAGATTATGGCGACCCCCTTGTATAGTTAATTTAACGGACCAAAAATGACAATTTACCACGATGCCGGACTTAATCGTTATTGGTGACCTAGACTTAAACCATTTTTTTTATTTAGGGTCTGTTACGTCAGATAAAAATCGGAAGTGGTCTTGATTTCGCAACGATCTGTAACGACCCATCGCCAAATTTCGACGTTCACCTGGCCGAAGAACGAAAGCCAAGATATATCAAACCAGGTAAAAACTGACCTAACCAAATGCATTTGAAGGTTAACCATTTGAAAACCACATGAAACACGGCGCCTTTTAGAAGTCTTATCACTAATTAATTATCACATTCCTAGTTAGGCTACGACTAATTTGCAAGTATAACCGGTCTCTCCAAAAAATTAAAACTTTTCATGATTCATTAATATTTGATTTTTAATTATTAATTATTAAAAATTACTGTTCTCATGAAAGTCTTTTGAAGTTGTTAAATGAAATGACAGTTAAAAACAACGCAGAGTAATCACGTTTGTATTAAAGACATAAAATTCATAAAAATTGCCAAAAATTGTCGTGCTTAACAGTTTTCATGTTAAAAAGTTTTGTGTTAAAATTTCCAATTTTACCAAACGCTCTACCCAACTATCTTAACAAAATGCAATTACATTAACACTTTTTGCGCAAAACAGTTGTTAAGATAACTGATTAGGTGGTGTATTAAATCGATAAAAAATCTGACAAACTGGATAAAAAAAATTTCATGATAACAATTCAAATTTAAAAAAAAGTGAAAAAGATTTAACATGAATAATAAACGCGAAACTTAGCGTATTTAATTCGCCATTTAATTAAAATTAATGTTCGTTCAAAACCGATTTGAAGGAAATTCCATGGCTAGGCAGCGCCAATGTATATGCTTTAAATTATAATATAATTTTGAACTTTTTTTTTTCTAAATTGATTTGCTGGACCCAAAATGTCTTTAACTGCCGTTAGTCAGTTCCGATTACATTTTATACATATAGCTTGAAAATGATCTAATGGTGCGCTCCTAGAAGTATTTATGAAATTGTTCAAAAAGAAATTAGTTCTCAAAATAATTATACTTTCTTTAGAATAAGTGCCTTTAGCGCCGCTTGGCCACCTAACGATAAATTTTAACATGATGGTGCATCAAAGGGCCTCTTAAATTTTGTTTAGATATGTCTTAAGGACCGATAATACATGTTGGTTACAAATTACACAGCGTTGCCTATGAACTTGGGGAACGCGTTGAACTTGAAAACGTTTTTAGTCGGGTCTAGGCCCGGGTTTTTTGCTCGGGTCTAGACCCGTGTTTTTGCCGGGTCAAAAACCCGAACCGAATTTGCCGGGTCGAAACCCGAGCCGGAATCAAACCTCAAATTTAGCTTGGGGTTTTGACCCGTGTTTTGCCGACCTCTGGTCATTAGGTAATTGACTCAGTTATTCATTTTTAGGGATTGCTTCCGTTTTATTCGAGTCTGATGGAAACATGGTGTGCTCCGCGAATTCCCGGGGACACTTGTTATATGGAAATGACAATCGCCTGTCGCTGTGTGACGGTGCGGGATGGCTTCCAGTGACATCAGGTAACTATTATACAGGGGTGCCCAATTCGGGGACGCTTAGCGATTTTGGAAATGTAATATTTCGTATTTGCTATCGTAATATTTCGTCATTTACATTTTTGCATTGTGTCTACGCATTGCGCAGTTATGATGCAGTTTTTTTTCTTCGAACTTGTCTGACAGAAAACTGCAACAAGCAATAATTCAATCTTTCTGATAAGGCGCTTTAGGGAAACTTTTGAAAAATTATTGTGGTTACTGACCGGAGAAATACCGGTACAAAATATTTCAGTGGTGGATTTTTTTTTTTACATTTTCGATTCGTCCATTTCTACCAAATCTACCATTGGTTGGCATCAGTAAGCAAGCACAATAAATATTTGTAGCCCTTGTGCTGATTTAGATAATCAAAATTGTTGGCCATTGTTGTCGAAATGTTGCTCATTTTAGAAATATATCCCAGTGGAGAAATATATTCCCACATGACAAAAATAATTTCGCGCCTCTCAGTACCAATGTGAACATTTCAACATGTTGAATATTAGATTATGCTTTGGATTATAATTAGTTGTGATCACGTTAGCCGACTTTAGCCGATCTGTCAGAAAAATTTGTATAACTTGCCAGTTACTAGCAAAGTATTTTTAAGGTATTTAACTCTTAGGGAACTGTGTGATAAGTATAGTATTAGTCGGGACCACGTAGCAATAGTTTAATCGATATCTTAAAAAAACCCTTATGTACTTATACTTAAAGGTTTGAGGTTAGAATTGGGTAAATATCGTCTTAACATAATATATAAGTGAGTTCGTGAATTTTTTGACTAAAAACGTCCAATTTGACAAAAATGTGTTGGAAATTGTACGTGAACTTTTTTCACAAAACACGTCAATTTTTCAGGTAAAATTTGTTGGAAATTTTATGAATTTTTTGGTCAATTTGTTCACATAACATCTTTTGACGAATTTTTTTGACAATAATTTTTTTTGACAAAAGTGGTATAAACCGTTCCTGGCATCTAAGGAAGCCCAATGAAATGTCATAGTTTCTTTTATACATAAACTAATTCCCTGAATGAAATGGGTGCTAATTGGCACATATCGCGCTAAAATATCCCTTTATGTCCACTTATGACCTTATTTTTTGGTTAAATTTTTTTTGGTTAATTTTTACCTATTTTTTGACTAACTTTTTTGACTTAATTTCTGACTAAACAAACTTCAGACTGTTAGCTTTACATTAACTATAGTCTCAGTTCTATAGTCACTTTTAGCCAAGCTTTGATTTTTTAACTTAAATTTAGATAGTGGGTTAGATAAGAGTGTTTGCTTCATTTTTGGGCTCTCCGAATGCGTCCAAATTTAGAACTTTTTGTACCGTACTTATTCAAACATCGCTTTTGTTGTCTATTGTTGCGTTTGGTTNTTTTTTGCTCATCGTAAGTTATTTCGCAACCGCCGTAAGAAAATGAATCATGGTTGAGCACATGTTACAATAATGCATTTAGAACACGCTGTTTAAAACAAACCATAACGAAATGTAATTTTCGGAATCAGTCAGACAAAAAAAAATGATTCATTTTCTCCAAATGTGGCTTATTTAGAAATAAGAAAAAAATATTTGGACAAAAAAAAACAGGTAAATTTGATAAAGTCATGGAATATGAACCAAAAATTATGGAGACAAAATTAACTGGTGCGCCTTCATAGGTTAATGTAAAATAAGATTTTACACCACCTACCTGCTTTATGTAACTTTCAGTTTTTTTTTTGCCTACGCACTACCGCTTAACCTGCTCAACCACCTACCTGCTTAAAACGTAAATGTTCCGCCTACATGCTTAAAGTCAACCCAAAAATAGAACAAAAACCTTACTTTAAGTGGAAGCAGGTCGTGCGTGGGCGGAAAAACTGNCACACCAATATGGACACCAAGATTAATGTGAAAAATCTGTTTGAGTTTTATTACATTTATTTTCTGACACCATTTTTTGTTTTTTTGCTCATCGTAAGTTATTTCGCAACCGCCGTAAGAAAATGAATCATGGTTGAGCACATGTTACAATAATGCATTTAGAACACGCTGTTTAAAACAAACCATAACGAAATGTAATTTTCGGAATCAGTCAGACAAAAAAAAAATGATTCATTTTCTCCAAATGTGGCTTATTTAGAAATAAGAAAAAAATATTTGGACAAAAAAAAAACAGGTAAATTTGATAAAGTCATGGAATATGAACCAAAAATTATGGAGACAAAATTAACTGGTGCGCCTTCATAGGTTAATGTAAAATAAGATTTTACACCACCTACCTGCTTTATATAACTTTCATTTTTTTTTGCCTACGCACTACCGCATAACCTGCTTAACCACCTACCTGATTAAAACGTAAATGTTCCGCCTACACGCTTAAAGGAAACCCAAAAATAGAACAAAAACCTTACTTTAAGTGGAAGCAGGTCGTGCGTAGGCGGAAAAACTGATTGTTACTTTAAGTAAGTAGTGCGTAGGCGGAAAAACTGACGTGAATCGACATAATGTAACATCCTGTTTTGTTGTTACCAGAAACTCAATTATCTTGTATAACTGTAGGAGTTTTCTGTTTCTAGGGGTTAAAATGATATTTTTTTATGTTTCTATTAAAATGTTGTTTTGGGTTTTGAGTTATGTCGCAACGACCATCAGAAAATGAATCATGGTTGAACACATGTTTCCAAACCCTGCATTTAGAACACGGTTTTTAAAACTAACCAAAACGAAATATAATTTGCAATGTTTATACCCTTGCTAAAAATGAGTCAGACGTAAATTATTCATCCCGCCCATCCCCTCCAAATAAAAAAAAAGAGTGAAAAAAAAAACGTAAAAAAATCCAAGAATAAGTTCGTTATGCAACCTTGTTTCGATCTTGACACTCATTTGATTTAATTAAATGTGCGATCTGTCAAAAAACCCAATGCCAAAATAAAATGTAAGAAGAAAATTGTCTTTTATTTGTCTCTTATTTAACAAAAAAAATTTTGTCTTCGGGTCTTATGAGCAAGTTTTGGGAAGTGATGTCACAACAAACTTGTGTGGTTTCACTTTAGAAAGTATTTTTATATTTGGAAGGACGTAGAACTTGGAAGTTTGAAAATATTCAAGTCAGAGATTTGTTATCAAGAAATAAATCTTAGGCAATTGTTAATTTTGCGTCTCACTTTGCTAGACGTTACTAGACTCAACTAGACTTTACAAGACTTTACTAGACGTTACTAGACTCAACTAGACTTTACAAGACTTTACTTGACTTTACTAGACTTTATTAGACTTTACTACAGGTTTAGCCTCATGAAAATCGGCTGAGCCTTTCTACAATAGAGCAATTTTCTTCTTTTTTCTTGCAATGGGGTGCTCCTATTGGCCAATATCATTTTAAAATATGCCGACACGGTATTCTAGAAACGCGCAGCCGATTTTCATGAGACTAAACCAGTAGACTTTACTAGACTTTACTAGACCACAATTCTAGAATACACTGACTTTATTTTTACTTTGACTTTTATTTCACAAGATTTTTAGAAAAAAATTTATAGAATTTTTTTAGTAGATTTTTTTATTATTTTAACGGGTATAGTTAAATTTTACCAGAAAAAATATAAAATATAAAACGAGCTAATGGATCGCTGCGGATTATATGCAACTTGGGACCCCTTGGAGTTAACATGAATTCCAGTTTAGTCAAGTTTAAACCTTATACACCGGGTGCGCAGTTATCGGGCGGGTTTGTGCTGTTATCGGGCGCCCTTTGCTGTTATCGGGCGGTTTTTTCCATTTTTTTGGGATATACATGACCAAATATCCCGCTCGTGCTGTTATCGGGCGTTTTTTTGCATAATTTTACTTTATTCCGCTTTCGCTCTGAGCAGTTATCGGGCGCCCGATTAAGGCTTTTTTGTCGCGAAACCCGCCCGGTAACTACGCACCCGGTGTATAGCGAAGGTTATTCTCAATGGAGTTTGAATTATACTGAACGGTTCACACGAATTACACTTTGTAACAATTTATATTTTTTTTTAAATTTGTATTCAAATGTACATGAAAAAATATACACGAAAAAAAAAATCCACGAAAGTTAGCTAGTAATCGGGTGCCCCTAAAGTGGATTTCAATTGTCCTCAAATAGGATTTCGGCTGACAGCATAAAAAGTTTGGACTTTAAGGTTTTTGAAAAAGTGCCTAGGTTTGAAATGCAATTTGTTATATTCAATCTTCAGCTAGGTGTCCAACCAATGGGATCACAACTAATACGATTTACCTGTTAAAATTTAACCAAGCTAATAAGAAAAAAAAAAGAAAAAGGGAAAATCAATTCCAAGTTAGACATCCTAGGCTTTTTCCTGCTTAATTTTAACCTTCCAATTAGTCAGAATGAACACATACCGGAAACCTTTAACTCTGGCAGGATACTAGGGATTCCGTAAGACGTCCGATCCTCTTGTAATTGATTGTTTCTTTAAAATATACAATTTGAGATATAGCCTATATCATCTAGGGTGTCCTTACAAGATTATGTTGGCATTCGAGTTTTTGACCAAAATTTCTGACAATATTTTTTGACTACACTTTTTACAATACTTTTTGACAACACTTTTTGACAACACTTTTTGACAACACTTTTTGACAACACTTTTTGACATCGCTTTTTTGACAACACTTCTTGATAACACTTTTTAATAACACCTTTTGACAACAATTTTTGACAACACTTTTTGGCAATAATTTTTGACAACACTTTTTGACAACACTTTTTGACAACACTTTGTGACAATACTTTTTGACAACATTTTTCACAGCACTTTTTAACAACACTTTTTGACAACACTTTGCGATAACACTTTTTGACAGCACTTTTTAACAACACTTTTTAACATCATTTTTGCCCATAGTTTTCTCATATTGAGAGGATTGCGCGATCGAGGGTAACATATATAAACCCTAGGGTATACTTAAACCAATATCAATCATTAGGTTAAATTTGGATATGTGGAGATTAGCAAAAATAACTTATAAACGTTCTTATATGATTTTCGAAATCAGTCAATAGTACAGAACGTTTGTTGTCGACATTTCAAACAACAGTCAAAACTACCGTGCTTCCATTAATTTGGTGTTTTTTTAGGAATGGAACGGATAAATTACATTGAAGACTGGGAGGATATTTACTCTAATGCAAACACGTCTGACATTGAAGTTTTCCACATCAAAGGCGAGGGACACTTCATGGGTAAGTTCCGATTATTTTTAGCCGAAAAAACCAAAGCCACGAAATATAGATAGAAAAACGACTGAGCTCAATTTTGCTTTTTTTTTTCTACAGTCCTTTTTTGTGAATTATATTTCGAGGTATTATAATCAATTACCGTCACCGTTTGAGAAACCAAAAACCGGTCACTTTGTGTGTTTTATTTTTTATTTTCATTTTTTTTTTGTTTTTCAATTTATTTTTGTTTTTTCTTCATTTTATTTTACTTTTTTGTCTGAAATAAGCTTTGTAAGAAGTTGAAACCGCAGGTTTTGTTTCGTTAGCAGACTAGGCCGAGCCCGCACCGCACGTCAACGACCCTCAGATTTAGCCTTTTAGCTGATCTAATCAAATTAGGGCTCATTTTTAGATGTAACGTTGCTGGATTGAATACACGAGCAATGAACTTGAAACGGTTAATAAAGCGGTTAATTCGGATTCTAGATTTTTGTCTGTAATTATCACCTTGCGTTTTACCTTAACGTCCTGAAGATGCCAAATGGCATATAATTTTGTAGGGGGACAAACGTGCAAATTTCCACAAAAACCCTTACGACTATGTTAACTCTCAGGGGGAATTTTTGGGAACCCGTAGGGGGAAATGTGTGTATATATACACACACTTGAAAAAATCACAATAATTCGCAATAATTAAAAAAAAACTGATAAAGCCAAGTTGTAGAGCTCGTCAAACTACGTCGATCTGACTATTCAGAAATTGATTTGGGCCATGAGGGAGGGGGGTCATCAATACCCGTTTTGCCCTTCCGTTTTTCGTTTAAAATTTTTTCTGATGAAATTTGACCGGGCCCGTGTTTCAGCGATTTTAGATTTAGCTCGGTTCACTAGCATTTTCGGTAGATTAAGGACTTTTTGTAGAAATTTGCTCATTTGTCCCCCTGGGAGTTAAAAGCTCTAATATGTTTTGTTTCTCTTCAAACATAAATTGATGAAAACACGATTATTGTAACGCTCATTGCATATAATTACGGAAACTGATTGCTACCGTACTTCCGGAGAAATAAGCAAAATGTACGACAGTCCTAAATGAGAAAATTTGAGAGTACAGCTGACCGCAGCTTAATGTTTTGTTCCGCCCGAGAACACATCATAGCCAAGTCGAGCTCAGCTCATTTTTATGTTTGAGCTTGAGAGCACAGTCGAGCGCAGCTCGAATTTTTTTTTTTTTCGAGCCCGAGAGGACAGCCCAGCACAGTTCATTTGTTTCTGGCTTATGCCGACCCCTGGTTCCCGCTCTTAAATAAAGTTTTACTAGGTGCATTTTTTCGTTATTATAGGTAGGTTTCTTGAGGAGTGATATGATATTCCAAAAAATGCCAAGATTCCAAAAAGTTTTCGAGTTTTTTCTCCATTATTGTTGTATACTGATTGAGTCAAAGTTTATAAAGTATTCGTAGGGCTGTTGTATACCGTTCTATTTTGACCACGGCTTAATTATGCCGTAACTGATCTTATGCAGCCCCAGTTTTTTTTTTGTCAAAAAAGGATGTGGTCGAAACGGAAAATACGGATATGGCTGGGTTTGCGTTGACCGTGACCATTTTTAAAATTTAGCCTTGGTGCATAATACCTGAGTCTAATCACACTTTAGATCGCGGTACTTTTAAACACTTTCTATTCGAAAACTTGCCCTTGGAGAAAAACCTGGTTTCAAAATGAAAGAGAAAAGTAATTGAAGCACGTTCTATATTGAGCTAAGGCCCTTAGCCTAAGGGTCATCACCGGAATATATACTCCATATCATACTGGTGAGAAGAAAAAAGTGTCACCGAGCAAATTTCGCTTGTATCTATTGTACGACCCGCGTCGAGGTCGGTGACAAACTAACGCCCACACCAGTATTTTATCTACACAATTTTTGGCGATATTTTTTATGAGAATTAGTTTAACTCTAATGTGATAAATTGACTTAGTTAACTCGGAAGGGTCCCAAGTGGCATATTATCCGTAGGGGTTTCATTATTTCCAAATTTGGAAAAACGCCCTTGTGACCATGTTTAACGAAACAAATATCAGTTGCGTTTTATATTTTTGTTTTTTCATAAAATTTAAACTAGACCCGTATATCATTTTTGGCCCATTTAGAGCGTTTAAAAAATCCGGCACCGTCTGAGTCGGTCTTTTCTTTCTTTTCCGTCGGAATTTTTCCGCTTCTGACCAATTACAGGGCTCAAAATTTCCGCGGATTACACTTTCGCCGGAAAAAAGATCGATTCAGACGGTGCCCCATGACCCTCCTAGACCCTCGGGCCTTAGCAAATTTTCTTATCAAAGTTAAGCACTTTTTTACTAATTATTATAATTTAGTTATAGCCAGCGCGGTGTGCAACACAGTTTATATGTTATCAAATAGGACTTAATATTAGGGAAACATTTGGCCTCAGTCTTCCACCAAGTCTTCCAAAATAAACAGCTAAGCGGCTGGAATTGACATATTAGTAAAGGGTTTGATTGTAGCCCAAACACATACGTCGGTTAAAGATTAAATGCATTGTAATGTACATTATGAATGTAAGTGGGTTCAAAGTTATACGGAAACATATACCGTTTATATCGTATAAAAGTGCTCATTTAAAAATAGCACTCAATTTATTTAATAATTGCC
>SCLG01000333.1:118986-132763 GCA_004367875.1 Oikopleura albicans | reverse complement strand
AAGGCATATATCTTCGGTTTATCATAAGAACATCTCAATCTCGTTTTAATATTTTGACCGTCGGGCGTCCAGAACTCATATAGCGGAATCGTATGAAAATCTCCTGATTTTGAGCATTAAAAAAATGACTTAACCCCTAGATATGGTGGTCCGCGTTTAGCCCAAAACCATGCATTCGTACTCAATTATAACGTGACACAGTGACCTTACTAGGTAAAAAAGGGCACTTACTTTAAACTACACCACCTAACCATCTGACTTAACACCATTTGGCTTAACAGTTTGCATTTGACTTAACAGTTTGCAGTTGAATTAATACTTCTTTTTGTCCTTTTTTGTCTTTTTTTCCAGCATTTCCGCCTACGCACTACCCATGTGGCTTAACAGTTTGCATTTGTCTTAACAATTTGCATATGAATTAACACCCTTTTTTCGGAAAAAAGGGTGTTAAGTCAAATGGTTAGGTGGTGTATATTCTTTCGAGATGAACCAAACTGTATTAACAGTTTTTTTTCTCGAATAATTGACCTGTCCAATCTTTATTTTTTCTTCTGTTAGTAGGCATGTTTTGCGTGTGTTTCCACCGTCCCCATTTCTTTGTCCCATATTTAACTGCATTCGGACTTGAAAGTTAATTACTATATACACGGATATGCCCAAAATCCTTTTATCTTGTCTTGAAGATTATAGACGCGTACCATTTTACGTGTATCTCATATCTATATCCCGAAAACGATATTAACGATTAACTTCTAAAGATTATCGAAGATATTGAAAAATATCGGGGTTATTAAAGAAAATGTATCCGAGTTATCAATAAAATTTAACGGAGTTATTAGAGGATTTCACACAATACATTTCGCAAGTACAGTCCTGACCTTCTAGTTGTGCAGCCCCTAGTTGTGCACGACTGCTCATGTTAAGTTTTAAACAATCAAAATAATTTTTTTTTACGTTGTTCCAGGGCTCGGCAAAGTCAGGCATTTTTATTTGATTGGCTTGGTTTGGCTTTTTCCCATCTAAAAATTTTGGCTTAGCCGTTTACATTCTCAATTTTTTTTTCGCTTGGCTTGGCTTGGCTTTTTACGTTCTCAAAAAAATTTGGCTTGGTTTGGCTTTTTCCCCTCTCCAAAAATTTTGGCTTAGCCAATTACATTCTCAATTTTTTCCTCGCATAACTTGGCTTGGCTTTTTACGTTCTCAAAAAATTTGGCTTGGTTTGGCTTTTCCCCTCTCCAAAATTTTGGCTTAGCCGTTTACATTCTCAATTTTTTTTTTTCGCTTGGCTTGGCTTGGCTTTTTACGTTCTCCAAAAAATAATTGGCTTCGCTTGGCTTTTTAAAGCGTTGTTCTAACAAGCAATTATTAATGATTCTCAAGATCAAGGGAGTTATTGCCGAATATCGGCGAAGTAGAGTTAAAAACCAAAAATACGAAAAATATAAAATACACTAGCATTCGACAAAGCTACTTAGTTAAGAATTCAATAGAAGCAGTCTTGGTTTCAGCGTCCAATTGTGGTAATTTTGATGGTTAAAAAACTTTAGTTTATATTTTTGAATTAAATTTTTACTTGCAGTTGCTGCCGACTCGGGTAACACCTCGATTATCTGGAAGTGGAATTCGTTTGATGAAAAGTACGACGAAGTCCAGACGATTTCGACCAACAATGCTTACCATTGGAAGTATTTTGAGATCGATCACCGCTCGTTTTTGGCGGTGGCAAATTTTGGCGGATATCGCAAGAAAAAGCCGACATATTCGTATGTTTATCGGTGGCATCCAAAAAGGCGGCGGTTTGTGTGTCAGCAACATATGATTACACATGGCGCTCGATCCTGGGAACACTTTGAAATTGATGGCGATCACTATTTAGTGGTCGCCAACTCAGCCGACCCAGTTACAAGTAAACATTACTTTATTAATATTCCAGGGGCGCACTGGCAGAAATCGAAAATGGAGAATTCCGAAAATGGAGAAATCCGAAAACGGAGAAAATTTTATACACGGAAAAAATATTTTTTTAACTCACATATATGATGCAGTTTTATCAGTAGATTACATTGGTGAAATAGAAAAATTAAAAAACAGCTTGTGGCGCTAGAGGCCATTTTGATTCTTCTCCGTTTTCTGAGTTCTCCAGTTTCGGCCTCTACAGGTTCAGTCTCATGAAAATCGGCCGAGCGTTTCTAGTATTCCGTGTCGGCATATTTTAGGATGATATAAATACCTATTTTCCCTTTTTATTTTGAAATATGGTACCACTCCTTTCTCCCCTGCTTATAAATACGCCTCTACGTAAAGAATATCATGAAAATCAACCTGAACTACCGGTTGAAATAAAAAGGGAAAATTGATCTTTATATCATCTTAAAATATGCTGACTCGGAATACTAGAAACGCTCGGCCGATTTTCATGAGGCTAAACCTGTACCATTTCAATCCTGCATTTTCGCCGTAAACCGCTATTCGATTTATTTAGTCGGAAGCTGGTGTGCCGAAACGTGCAGCTATCAAACTGCCAACAGATATAAACATGAACCTAAGAGTTAAACTTAAGAAAAATAATAAATACTAAACGTGATAATTTCAGCAAGTGATAGCAGACGACGCGAACCTCACATGTACGACAGTAAGATATGGCGGTGGGATCGACTTAACCTCATGTTTGGCACGTGTTAACTTTAAAATTATATACATACAGAAAAATTTGTACGTCGTAATCTTATTTATATAGCCATAGATATTGTTGGTACAAGACGAAAATTGACCGCTTTGAGTATTTGTTCAACTTTCATCGCCTATTAATGGAACCATCATTCTTTTTTTTGACACGTGATTTTCCAAAAATGATTTTTTACACCTTCTTTTTTGAGATATTTTAAAACTAGTTAGATTTTTTTTGTGTTCGAGTTTTATTTTTTAAGGCCTTATATACTATATAAGGCCTTAAAAATATAATATATAGGTTGTTCGGGATAAAAATGTCGCAGATTCGTATTCTAGAAAATGTTTAAAAATGAGTCATTTATAAAAAACTTCTGGAAAACGCATCTGCGACATTTTAATCGCCAACGAATATTAAAATGATAATCATAATGATACAGTCCCTTTTCTCTTTAAAGTTGTTTTTTTATGAAAATCACCCTTTTTCTAAATAATTAAACAAATCGAATTAATCAAAACCCTGACTATAAATTCTTCAAAAAGTACGAACATTAACCGCTGTGTGTATTTCTTCAACGACACCACCTATTTGCTCATAGTAACACCGCTTAAAGTAACACTAATCGCTTAAAGTAACATTTTGTTTTGAAGATAGTGGCGATTTTCCGCCCACGCACTACCTGATTAAAGTAACCGTTCCGGTTAAAGTTAAAGTTTTTTAGAATTTTATACTAGAATTTTAACTATTTTTTGATCTGATACAAAAATTATTTTCCGATGTATTTTTAACACCTAGGGTGTATATTGAACGGTTTAGAGGGAAACAGTTCTTGTTTCTATTAGACATTGGAATAGGCCTTTGGTTACTTACAATTGGATAACAACACGTTCGGTGACGATTAAAACGTCTTAACAGATCAATACAACGTTACCATTTACCCTTTTTAACATTATAATTACGCCGCAAATTTGAGAAGAAGCTTTTTTTATAATATTGACCTCGGATGACCTTTTTGACTTCGCGAATTCAATGTACTCAAATCAAATACATATCAGTTTCAGGGTGAAAATAACCAAACCTCGGAACGCAGAATTCGACAACCCCGAAAATTTAAAATTTAATAAATATCTTTAAATGAAGCTGTTATTAAATAGGAGTTAGTTTCGATATAGACTGCACGACCTAACCAGTTATCTTACCAACTGTTTCGCTAAAAATGTTAAGATAATTGAATTTGTAAGGATAATTGTGTAGCGTATTTGATAAGATAATTGGAAATCGCGATACGTTTTGGCCCAAAAAATGTTAATATAAGCCAATTATGTAAAGATCACTGGTTAGGGGGTGTACGTGTGGCTTTGCATTGCGGAGAAACCTAATACAAATATCTACATAATTATTTGTACATAGTAGCCAATTATTTCCCTAACCTTTGAACACATATGTCGAAAAGTTAACCCAACACATTATTTGTATCCTCATTTTGGCGCCAGAGAGCATTTTAAGGGTCTAAAAGCCTGTAAACACACGCTTTAACGTGACTTTATCTCTTAACGTCTGATTGTAAAGGACAATTCTACTTTTTAATTTCCAATGTGCAAATTTTAGTAATATGATAATTGTGCTCACCCTAATTTAGTGGTGGAATAATGCGAGGTTGAGAGAGAGAGTCTGGCACAGTATTTTTTTGCAAAACCGTGGCAGATCGGTTTCATTCGAAGCACCACCAATAATTAATAGTAGGCGCAGTGTGTTTTGGCTTAAATCCGCCAAACCAAAATCACTACCGGATTAAGCCGTCTTACGAATTAGAATCTATACGTATTAAAGGAAAACGAAACAGAGTTCTTTCGCTCCTGATATAATAATTTTGACATAATTGGAACCTCTTTTTTTTACTTAATTCGGGAATTTGTTGGCAAATTTAGAAATATAGACAAAAGATGTAGTGTCAGCTAGAAATTCATATACAGTACCAAAAAAGTTTTGAACGCCCTTTGATCACCTGTAGAGGGTATAGCCTATACCGTATAGGGTTAGAAGTTCTTAGAACAAGTGATTTAATCACTTTAGGTGTTGTTTTTTTTGATGAAAATTGTACTCCTTTATTAAAGTTGAATTAGTGCTAAGATTTTTAAGTCTTAGACACCAGTAGTGCAATAAAGTGGCTTTATTTAGCGTACACAAAACGAGGCCCATTTTTCTTTTTTTTTTCTAGTTTTCTCTTCGTATCATGTGTCAAACCTCAAAATTTGCCCATTTTTCATTCTAGAAATTAATACGCATCGGGGGAAGAATTCCATCGCTTTTCTCTTTCACAATTATTTTTTTTAAATCTTCCTTGATGCGTATTAATTTCTAGAATATAAATGCGCAAATTTTGAGGTTTGACACACGATAATCATCGGAATTATCTCACGCCCCTAGGAGTAAAAATGTGATGTACAAAAATTAATTTTCCGACGATAAGTGAAGTATTTAGGGGTTATATTATTTTTATAAGAAGACCAATTATTTTAAAGTTTTGCTAAAGTTGATTGGCAAAGTTTACCAGTGAAAGGTACGTTAAATTTATTTTTATAAATTTTATCCATAAATGCGAAATTTGAATCGAAAACGGAATTTCATAACTACTAAGGAGTTTTACTCATCAATGCGGGAACCAGTAAACTAAAAAAACAGTGAGCCAGTTGACTAGAGAGTAGGCAAAATCATCAAGCTTTTTTTTATTTTTTTTTCTTGATGCTTTCGACGTCGGCGTCTAAAGCAACAAGGTTGCGAAAAAATAAAAATAAAACGTAATATATATAAAACTAATGCATTAAATGTTATCAAAAATACTTAACGATGGTAAAAATGCACTAATGTCGGGTGAGTGCTCAACAAAAAACATGACGCATTTCTCGCGCTCTGGTTGGCCAATGTGATTTGAACTCTCTCGTCATTAGCTAGATAACTTACTTTTTTATTTGATTTATTGGTCTCTGCTTTGATGCGTCGATTTCCTTATTTGAATGAGCAAGATGCAAGACTTGTTGTACCAGCCAGTCAGGTAGATTGTGTCTAATAATTCCTAAACATAACGAAAAATTCCTTGCGATTTAGATTTCTAGATTTTTCATCTAACAATTTAACACTTTACTTTATATATTTTAGGTGTAAGTGATTGGGAATATTTCAATCTAAACTATACGACTCAAACTGAACATTATCTCGCTTGCGCCAGATATTATGACGGTCGGCAATTTCAAATAAAATCTCAAATCTGGAAATTTGAAGAAACGACGCGATATTTTAAGTCAGGATTGTAAAACGTATTTGATAAAAAGTTTGGACACAATTTATAACGAGGGTACATTTAAACATTCAAGTAAGAGATAGGCTGTGATGCACCGCCGTCTTTCGGAGAAAACATTTTTGGGGATTCTCACGTTTTTTTTCTGAGAAAACGCTTTTCGGAGAATTTCACGTTTTTTACCAAATTATTTAGATAAATTTCTCATCAGAAAAATGCAACGATACGTTTTTTGGGCACCTTTTATTCCAAAAACGTTTTCTTTGAATAACTTTTTTTTGTATAACTCTGAAACAGCGGGCATTTAAGTTTAATCATAAATAAAAACAAAAATCGGATTGAGGCGGAACTGGGAACACAAAATGGCCATAAAAAGTCAACAAATTTTATTTTTTTTACAACCTGGTAATAAGCCGGTTTCGAAGATGGATTTTCCAACGCATGGAGCAAGGGACATTGAATTTTTCACGTAAGTAACCCAAAATATCATTTAATTAGGAGCTATATAAAAAAAAATCGGTACCATGTGTCGGTATCCAGATTAGTGACACTACATCACTCTGAACTACGACACACGGTAATTTGAAATGTTTCAAGAACTTTTGTAGTCAATAAAACTCCTCGGGTGTATTACCCAAAAAGTATTTTTCTCATATGTGACGTCTGTATCTTACAAATATATTTTTCAATGAAAAAAAGAAATAAAAAAAAACACAGCCATTAATCAGCATTTTGTGAAAATAGTTCTGGAGTTTCAGACCTTGTACTCAATTTAGATTAGAGAGTTTAGAAATCGAAATCTGGAGTCGAAGGTTTTCGGTAGAAAATTGTTAATCCAGTAATGCCTGTTGTACAAAACAAAGCTACTGAATAAACGGAAAAAAATAATTTCTGCGCGTCTTAATGAAATTCCAATCGACCTCAGATATGAAGTGACAATCCTGCCCAATAGAGCAAAAATGTTTACAAACTGCTACCAGTTGTAAATTCGCCTTACAAACGTTTCTGCACTATTTTTAGAAAAAAAACTTTTGAAATTAATCATTGTTGCTGAGACATCAATTTTTGCATTTTACATACTCGAGTGAAAACCTCCGGTTTTGGAAATCATCAAATATCTTAGGCACCTCCTTCGTTCAGAAAAAACTTTTTGAAAAATATTAGGTTGGAAGCGTAACAAAAAGTAGGAAATTCTTATTTGTTTTTTCGCGTTGTTATGGTAACGCCGCGAATCAAAATTAGCAGTGGGAGACCCCAAAAAATTTGTTGGTCAATTACGTAAGATTTTTTCCCCGTTTGCATAGCTTAGAGCACTCTTAGAATGTAGATCGTTTCTCAGAATTGTTCTCTGAAAAAACGTTTTCGTTGATATAAAGTTTTCTTTAAAAAACTTTTCTCTGAAAAAAGTTTTCTCTTAAAAAAGTTTTCTGTGAAAACGTTTTCTCAAAAAAAAGTTTTCTCTGACAAAAGTTTTCTCTGAAAAAAGTTTTCTCTGGAAACGTTTTTGTTGAAAAATTTTTCTTTGAAAGAATTTTCTTTGAACGAGTTTTTTGAGAAAGTTTTCGTTGAAAAACGTTTTCTACCAAAAATCTTATAGTAATTCTCAAAAAGACGGTTCTCCGAAAACGTTATGATCGATAAACATTTTCTTGAAACTTTTTTGTAAAACGTTTTCCACGATTATTAAAAAAACTGCGGTGCCTTAATAATATTGTAAATAATTTAGCTTTGACAATCCGCCTCGGTACTTTCTTGCAGTTGCGAATCATGGCGGTGATCCTGTGGTACGAGAATTTGAAAACAGTACGATTACGATTAAAAATCAAATTTCGTCAACAATTTACGAGTTCAATTCGCGGCGCTATTCGTTTGAGGAATTACAAAATATTGAAACGAATGGGTTTGTAATTTTTTTATGTTTTAAGGACGGGTCAATCATCTTGACCCGCCAAACTGAACCCAAAATCACCATAGCCAACATTGAGCCAACAAAATCTAGAAATTCTGGCGTTTCAAATTCCGATATAAATTTGAATTTATAAAATCGGACTTTTTTAATTTGTTCCGAATTGTGGTGTTCCCCTTGTACACAGGGAGCACCGGTATGTTTCACCTCGTTATGTTTCACTTTTTTCCCGCTCGGGCCATTATGTTTCACTATTTTCGCATTTTTTGTGAAAGTTAACGGCGCACCGTGTGTAATAAAAAACGGCGCACCGTGTGTAAGAAAAATTGCATATTTATTTGACTTATTCATTATGTTCTGGCCTAATCGTTTTTAACCGTTTTAAAATTTCTAATCGTAAATAATTTATATTTCAGAATTACGGATTGGGAGTACTTCGTGGTCGGCAATGATTTCTATTTGCTTGCTTCTAACTCCCTCCGACCAGCCAACCGTCATAAATTATTGAACTTCGCACTATTTTTAGTTCAATTTGCTTAATCATAATATCGCTAGCGTTAAGCCAAATTAACAATTTGTACATTGATTTATTTTTTCAAACAGTTAACGAATGTGGTCGGAGCCATTTTTTTTTCGTAAAACGATATTATTAAATAGAATACGAAATAAACGGACATAGTTTCGAATGATTTTCTAGGATTGAGCGGTGTTCTAAAATGAACCTTTTTGTGTTTTGAACGTTTCTAGAATATAAGTTAAACAAAAAGGTCATTTTAGATCACCGCACTGTGCATAATACAGTTCCATGCATTGAGTTCAATGCGATAAACCTAATTGGCAATTATATTAGCAATTAGTAATTGCTAATATAATTTTAAGTTATAGCGCAATGTTTAATCTGATTTTAGTTTAAATTTAATTATTAGTTTAAAATTTATTTATTAGTTCAAAATTAATTATTATATTTAGTGTAATTTTTCATGTAATTTTTTAATCAAAATTAAAATGGAAATTAAAAGTCTAATTGTTAACGCGCGCGACTAGTTGTGTTTCTAGTCGATTGCTATTCGAGTCGTTAATTATCGCTTCTCTAGCGGGGCGCATAGCTTAGTTGGTTAAAGCGATCGGTCAATCTGCAGAGCGGCGCGAGAGAGAGTGGTTCGAGACCACTTGCGCTCAAAACATTTTCGGAAGTGTTCTCTTACAGATCTCGTGCCTGTAACAAGTGGTGAGCGGCATAAATCTCGAATTAGAGAATGCTAGCCTATTAAAATTTAAGGGCCCCATTCACGGAATTTTTTTCGAAAAAAAAAAAACACTAGGCGGCATTCGAAAGACTCATCCCTTGGGATGCCACAAAAAAAAAATTTTAGCTAAAAATTTTTTTTTAAAGATGTTGCTAGAGGCCCTAGACTGAGCCGGGGTCGAGGGCCTTATTATTGATACTATATTAGTAATGAAGGATGACAAAAGGTACAATTGAGGAACTTCCCAGGAGTTAAGGGCCAAAATTTAGTGGATCTACTAAAATGACTATNATATTTAGTGTAATTTTTCATGTAATTTTTTAATCAAAATTAAAATGGAAATTAAAAATCTAATTTCAAATCCAATATAAAATTTTACTTAATTTTACTTAATTTAAAATTTAAGGGCTCCATTTACGGGATTTTTTTCGAAAAATAAAAAAAAACACTGGGCGGCATTCGAAAGACTCATCCCTTTGGATGCCACAAAAAAAAATTTTAGCGAAAATTTTTTTTTTAAAGATGTTGCTAGAGGCCCTAGACTGAGCCGGGGTCGAGGGCCTTATTATTGATACTATATTAGTAATGAAGGATGACAGAAGGTACAATTGAGGAACTTCCCAGGAGTTAAGAGCCAAAATTTAGTGGATCTACTAAAATGACTATGATAAAAATTGTAGTGCTAATGGCGAAAAAAATTAACCCCTACAGCCTAAATAGGTCATTGACCGTTTAGGAGTTAAGAACAGAAATTTGGCAGGAGTACCAAGTTTATTGCCTTGAATATTTTGATGTTAAAATTAAAGCTGAGTTTTAACCCTTAGACGCAGATTGGACGAAAAGAACAAAAAATCGATAATTTTAGATTTAGGAGTTAAGAACTGAAACGTGGTGCGATTACTAACTTTATTACCTTGACAATTATGGTGATAGAATTAAAAAAGATTTTAACCCCTAAACGGAAGATAGGATTGAGGGGCCCAAAAATCGATATTTTTATATATGTACAACGCATAATGGGCGTGGGTTCGAATCCCACCTTTGTCATGATTTTTTTTTTCAAATAAAATTTCCATCAGATATTTTTTTATCTACGCCCCAATAAACCCCCGTATACAAAAATTAGCGAAATCTAAATCCGAACCGAATTTTTTAATTCAAATAGGCCAATATTGGGTGGCCCTGAAAAGGGCCGTTTTGAACAACCAAGTAACTAGTTGGATGACGTGTATACACGTCGTGTATTCAGCCTTCACTTAGCCTTTGGTACCTTACGGAACGGCGTGTTTTGCCAATTCGCCTGGAAGCAAAAATGCCAGAAACGAATGACATGGCCTTTGAGGAAGTACCGGTGTCTTGAAACGGACGCAAGATGGGTTCTTGCGATAATAAGCCGATACAGTCTAGGTGGACCTGCTTACGGACCTTGTAGACGTAGATTGAGAAAGATTCCTTGAGCTTTGTAGGACGCTTTTTTTTTCTCTCCAGTTGGTGGGGCCTTCTTGACAATTGCCTTTTTCGATCCTTTCATTGCAGCCATTTTTTCTAAAAAATGTACTCGACTTTTTTCAAGTGAGCTGCTCTGGTTCAAAACGCGTCCTATTATACAGCCGGGTGAGAAAGCGCCAACGAGCAATTAAACTATCGTCTATTTTTTTCTGTTTGATACGTCATCGATAACTGGCACGATATGATCGGCTCGCGCGGAAAACCTTTAAATGGGCGCCTTCCCACTCTAGCGTTTATAAATGAACTAGGTCCTGCTTTCGAATATTACCTAAAACCTTGAACTATACAGTGTTCACCTTGAACTATACAGTGAAAAAAATTTTTTCATTAAAATGACCAGAGATACGTATCCCCAAATTGATAAACTGCGGAAGAGTAGCTGGTAACAAGGTAAAATGCCCTTTTATATGTTGTGGAATAGTCTGCACAAAAACGAAACGAGGCCGAGCGAGCCGCATACTAGACTTGTGACACAAAATTTCAAACTCCCTTATCGCCATAGGTCTTCCACACTGTAGTAAAAACATAAAATTAAGGAAACCAATACGCTTTACTGATTTTCATGTTGAGTTTACACAACATTACGGACCCCTCATTAAAAAATGATTGTAAAAAATCGAGGGACGTTATACGCGCGCTTGTTTCTAAAATTTTGATCCGTATTTCATTATAGGCGACCACTTTCCCGGTTGTGTAACATTATAATCGGCAGTTCGTCAGATCTTATAAGCAGACCCTACACAAAAAATCTGGGGTCTAGTGGTTAAAATACCAAGTACCAAGTTTCAGTTCCTAACTCATATGTCGAAAAATATTGATGTTGGGCCCCTCAGTTCTATCTTCCGTTTAGGGGTTAAAAATCCATTTAAATTCTATCGCCATAATTTTCAGGGTAATAAAGTTAGTAATCGCAGCACGTTTCAATTCTTAACTCCTAAATCTAAAATTATCGATTTTTTGTTCTTTTCGTTCGATCTGGCGTCTAAGGGTTAAAATTCAGCTTTAATTTTAACATCAAAATATTCAAGGCAATAAACTTGGTACTCCTGCCAAGTTTCTGTCCTTAACTCCTAAACGGTCAATGACCTATTTAGGCTGTTCTGCACGGCTTGGCTACTACCTATAATATTTACTCATTTTTTACAAGTTAGGGGCGTAGGGATTAATTTTTATTGCCATTAGCACTAAAATTTTTCTCATAGTCATTTTAGTAGATCAACTAAATGTTGGCCCTTAATTCCCGCGAACTTCCTCGATTGTACCTTATGTCATCCTTCATTACTAAAAAATCAGTATCAATAATAAGGCCCTCGACCTCGGCTCAGTCTAGGGCCTCTAGCTACATCTTTAAAAAAAAATTTTCGCTAGAATTTTTTTTGTGCCATCTCAAGTGATGAGTCTTTCGAATGCCGGCCAGTGTTTTTTTTATTTTTCGAAAAAATTTCCGTGAATGGGGAATTTTATTGAATTTTATTGAAAAATAACTATAAATTTAATTTAATTTTAATTCTAAATTTGATTATAATTTTAATTTAAATTTGATTATAAATTTAATTTTGAAGTTAATTTAAAAGTTAATTTCAGATTTAATTTTGAACTTAGTTTAAAATTTAACTTCGGATTCATTTTTAAATCAGACGTTATATCCGATTTTAAATATAAGTTTAAGTCTAATTTTAAGTCTAATTGTTAATTGAACTTGAAATCTAAATAATTATATTTATAATGGTTGAACAGAAATTGGGCCAAATGCGATGGAATCACCGCGTTCTATCCTTTATAAATGGCAAGGTGAAGAGTTATTCGTGCCCGTTCATTTTCTGCCTGCCCGAAGCGGGGAAATTTCAGGTATGGTTACTTAAACAAATATTTGTTCACTGAATAAGTTGTTGAAATTGTAGACTGGGAATATGTCCGACTTGACGGAAAACACTATTTACTCAATGCCAACCAAATGGAACGCCGGAATAAAATGTTTCATATTGTGGTTAGTTGAAAAAAAAAGACGAACGTCAAAAAGAAAATTGACGAAAACAAAAAAGTACATGAACAAGAGAACTTTCAAAAAAAAAATCAAAGATCTGCCGTGCATTCCTTTCTTTCATAACTTATGAATCATAAGTCAGTACAAACAAAAATTTCTGTATCAAACAGGTCGGTACGAACTGGTCTTATCACCGAAACAAACAATTAAAAAATATCCTATGAATATGAATGAACACCAAATTAAAGGACACTTAATTTAGGAACATAATTCAAATTAGAGGACACTTTTATGAAAAGAAAAATTTAAAATAACGGACGTATTTCTTCGGAAAATTTTCAAAAGTTCAAATTATGGGACTAAAATCAAATAAAGTGACAAAAGTGGTCCTCTAATGTGAGACCCACCTGTATGTGAATGAATAATTAGAAAATTCCTCAGAGGGAGCTGAAACTTTTTTCTCGTAAAAGTGTTCCTTATAACGGAATCAATTCCTTTTTTACGGAAAAGCGGCTCTTATACCGGTTTAGTCTCATGAAAATCGACTGCGCGTTTCTAGAATAGAGCAATTTTCTTCTTTTTTTTTCTCGCAATGGGGTGCCCCTATTGGCCAATTTCATCGTAAAATATGCCGACACGGTATACTAGAAACGCGCAGCCGATTTTCATCTAGACTAAACCAGTAGAACATTCCGTCCCTTGTGGAGGTGTGCCTTGTAGAGTCACATCCTGTACATTACGAAATACGGTACTTTGCACCATTTCGAGTGTTAGACCAGTTCATAACGCCCTAATCGAACTTAGTTCACAGTAACGTCCAATGATGTCATTGGTAGCTCAAGTTCAAGCATTACCAAACTTAAAAACCTCAATAATTTGTTCATTTTCGCTATAAATTTTGCGACAGTATATAAATAGTAAATAGGTTCATTCTGGAGGATTAAATGTTTTTGTCGCGTTTAGGTAAAGTCTGTCGTGTTAAGATGAATTCAGTAAAAAAAAAACGTGGCAAGTTAAGACTTAATCTGTCACTTCAAGAGTTATTTGATGAATATAAAAAATAAATAAAAGATTATTTTATTTTCTCAAAAACAGAAAAATAAAAAATAACACCCCTGTGCAGTTGTCGGTGGGCATCCAGTTATCGGGCAGGTTAGCCCGCTCATGC